>OZ007571.1:22893455-23008455 GCA_963931925.1 Onchidella celtica
GCTGCAGAGTTCACAAATTAATTTGTCTTCCTAGATACTCTTTTGCTTCCTCTGTTCTTTCCACTCTCTCTCTATTCCTACATGAAATTCAACCTCCTTCAACCGAACCCAATACAAATACCCTCCCATCTCCCTTTCCTCAGCCCGATCCTCACACACTGCATTGTCCTGTCTCCCTTCCCACGCTAAAAACGTGCTAAAAAGAACGAAAATTGCCCCATCTTTCTTTCTTCTGTACTTTTCTGCAAGATTCCGTCTCTCCATCTCCACCAAAGAAAACTATTCTAAAGATTCTCTTCCTAACACTCCAGATGGGCCATTTTTAAAGATGTCCACCCCCGTCCCCCACCCGCTGCCATTTATCTCCCTCGATTCATGCCCGTGATTGGGCCCAACACCAGCCTCTGTCTCGCGTCACCCACAGATGCTCCAGCGAGTGAAGAGACGCCCGGTACCATCTTGGAGAACATCCCAACAATACGTCTTCATTACCTCTTTGACCGGGCCAAGTAGTATCCATCTTTTTACAGCTCTCGGCAGCCTTGTTACGTTTACTAATGCGTTTTTCATTACCGGGTTTGTCTAGTCGTCCTATCGCATTAGACGCATCTTACATAGACAGACTCTCTCTGTTTAGCCACCCTTCCCAAGCTCAGGCGTTTCTAACTGGTCTACCGGGTAACATTTCTTGGTCTGGCCTGTTTTTATACTTCATTTATCACATCCGAAGTAATCTGTCGTTTCGCTTCACATAAATTCGATGTCCGTCGTCCTGTGTATAGGTATTAGAATCGAGCAATGGAATATAATTAAATAAAACGGCAACTTGCGATTTGTACGACAAAAGAACCAGATTCAGAGTTATCTAACTGAATTAATGCTGTTTGGGGAAATGTGGGAACTAAAATATAATCAATATACATGGTAGCAAAATGTCAGCTCAGTTCCATTCCGCTCTCACGTAGACAAACCTCCATTGATCTCGACAAACATCTTGAAGATCCAAAATTTTAATGAGGGGTTCAGGATTCAGGATTAAAGACGTTTGTCAACAGCTGGTATATTTGATTAAGCTCCGTTTCCTTGATTTATCTTAACACTCTTTTTCCCTATGTGTCCGCGGGTCAGTTCAAACGTTGGACGACCATTCTTCCAGGCTAGAGACACTGAAACCGTCATTATCAAATACACAGACATACAGCCGCCTTAGTTACATTTTCTTTTGTTTACTCATTCTTTCTCTCCTCCCGTCTCTATTGTATTGGTTATTTAACCCACCACTCGATTTACTAGTCAATCTTTCATTTGTCGTTCAGTCTGCATGTACATGTCCATGTGCTCATCTAAAGGTCAGTCTGAGAGTCTATCCATTCATCTGTTGGAAAAATAAAACCTCTTCATTTGTATATCCATTCCGTCCCCAACGTCTTTTACCATTGGACACTGTAAAATATGCATCATGATTGAGTCACATCCTTTGTTTTCTTTCTCGATCGGTCTTCCTTTTACCCTCGTGTATCTCTTTCCTCAGATTTCTGCTTGTCAGTTCGTTTCTCCTTCTGTCTGTGACACTGGACATTCTTCTATTCTCACCTCATCCGAGTTCTGTCTCTCTATCACTGACCATAAAACAGAAGCTTAGCGTCAAGAACAATCTGTGAGGGAGGTAAAGTGGAAGAGGAAAGAAGCGTCGAGAACAAAGTCACGCAAAGGCGATTGGATTAGAGCACTTCTGGCAGCCATTAGAAACACATTAGGGCTGACGTCATCCTTGTTTACAACAGCGACAAGAGGAAGGAGGCAGAGAGAACGTCCGTGGTTCCACTCAAGAACGGTCACTGTCACGGCAGACAGAGTTTGGTAACTTTGGAACGAGGACACAGACTTGCATTATTATGAGGGCAAGAACTAGCGTGTAGAGGAAATATTGACGTGGTCACTACAACAGCGTAGACCATAGCTTGTTTTTAAAAAGGAGATAATACGCAAGCGAATTTCTTATGCCAAAGATGGACTGTCTATAATAAAATAAAGAGCAATGCTATATGAAAAAAATAAATCTATAAAAGCAACGTAAATAACATGGAAATAATATTAACAATTGCAAGAAATGATGACAATTTTGTATTGAAGGGACGCCAGGAGCTGCAGAAATCATCGACCGCTCTAAAGTCAGATAATGCATTGCCTCGTGGAAAATTAAAAAAGACATTGGCAGGTTCCACTCCTAAATACTCTAATTTTCTCGTCACAAATGAAGAGTCAGAGGAATTTTTCTGTCCTTTTTTTTCTGACCAGTGACAAATCACATTGCAGAGGAATCCATTCGTGATAGGAGTAAAGCATGCAATGACCAAACTGACAAACACATAAACGTTCACGTTCATTCTCATGCATCGTACACTTCATCCCCAACCATGTCTGTGAGTTCAGGGTTATTTTTACAGCCGCACTAAAACGACAATAAAACCACTTCACCCTACATTTGCGCACCAACTGAACATCATCGCTAGTGAAGGCCTGTAAACCCCACTTCACTATGTGCCCTCGCTGGCAGACCCCCAATCAAAATGTCTGATCAGTTCGTGTTGACGTGTAACGTTCAAGACACCCTTCTGGCCCGGATAAAAATCTCGCTAGACTTTGTAGGACAGCAGTGTACTCACGATGCTACTTTGACATTTTGTTTGACGTGACTATATAGCCTGAGAAATCGCGTGCCAAAGATATTGCCACCAGGGGCGGAACTCTACGAATGCCCAAAAGTCTAAAAAGAGCGCCACAGACAATATTGTACCCATACTTACTTTTCCTTTTCTCTATTTCAAATTTCTTTGAGGCTAAATGAATACAGACATAAAAATCCCCAAGGCTTGTATGTGAATTTTTTACTCCACTGGTTTTTGCTGAATATCATTTTAGTTGTACACTATGCCATTTTATGTACATTACCTCTAGTAATAATTGTACAGTTTGTTTGTTTCCTCCATTTTCAAAAAATAAAGAAAACTTAATATTATATAAAATTATTTTTAAAAATCCCTAAATATTCTCCACATTTCTATAGTTTGAATTGAGAATTCTTTAAATCGTGGAAATCTTTGATGAATTAGAAAATAATATGGATTACGTAAGCATACATGGGTATTCTGTTTCTTTTGATGAATTAGAAAATAATATGCATTACGTAAACATACATGGGTATTCTGTTTTCTTGAACAGATTTTGCGCCGGTAACTGGAAGTCTTGCATAATTTTATGCGTTCATGTGGCTCGGGGCAGAGAGATGTGAAAGCATGTGGTGTCTTTGCTGAATAACGATTAATCGGATTTAGTTTGTCATGCAGTGTTGGGGACACGCACAAGCAGTGAAACTGCGTAATTCTTGACCCAATTACTGACTAATCTTCTAACGTCTCTTACTCTTCAATTCAAACTTTTCAAGTATCACCTACAACAAATCTTAATTTTGGTAATACTGATTAAATTTATAAGAGAATGGACAGTAACTTAAAGTTTGAGTTAAGCAACAACAACCAAAAAAAATCTATAAAGAAACAAAAAAAACTGATCGTCCTACTCAAATTACAGATCATTCCTACATTTATTATTTTCTTTGAACAGAAGACTGACACTCTCAATAGTGGGTGGCAAAATTGTAGGTTTCATTTTCAATGGAAATGATGTTGGGTATGTGTGTAGTGGCAGCACTTGGTCAACTGACATCATCAATCACTGTCTAGCCCAGACTGTGACCAATAACGACCTGTCATCCTATGAGAGAAAATGTCATTCGAGACATCAACAAAGTCTAACTATTAATGAATTCCTTTCATCTACAAAGCCAGCAAAGATGAATAGATTCGTGAACCGGAAAATCGTCGGCGTTGGGCGAGGCCTTCAGTCCTCTTTTCCATCCGAAGTGGTTGTATTTAGAAAGGCATCAGGAAGTAGCAGTCACTGCCTTTGAGAATGCCAATGATAGTTTCTTTGGTTCGGCTGAGTTTTCGAAAGATAACCAGTTAAGTAGAGAGAACGTATTACTCTTTCTTGTTCCATGAGATGCGGTGCAAACCTTCGGATAAAATATATTAAAGATTTTTGTTTTCCTCAAACTCTACCCACCCAGGGGGTCGTTTAAAGGTTAAAGGGGGTTAAATCATAATTATGATTGCTGCCGAGATCTAGATAAACCTCTGGTAACGCATCCATTTCCAAATCTAGACATTTTCTGTAGAGTTCCAGGTCGACACTCAAAATTTCGAAAAATCAATTTTAATATGTTCAACTACATTCAAAGCTCACTCGAATGGTGGTGATCCTTCATTCCTAAGCAGAAAAATAATGGAACAGCGAACTTTCAAAAAGTCATGTCACTGGACCAGTTATGCTAAAATAGAAAAGTTTTTTGCTTCTCCTGAAAAGTAATCACAACCGGTGACCACAGTTTTAAGGAACTGTGACGATATAATTATGAACCCTCGCAAAGTCTGAAGAGCGCTTGCAGTGCAGAATATAGCAATTCGCGAGACAGCCATAACTGTATTGTCAAAGACTTGCTGTGGAGAAGCAAAGATAAATCAAACCAAAAATTGTGAGCGATTGTGATGTTCTGTTAACCCCTGAAAGATCCTCAAAGGTTAACAATAATGATGAATATTTCATTGGTACCATCAAAAAGGTCTCAATGAAGATCTTTGGATTTGTCTGGATGACATTTCAGTTAAAAGCATTTTGCATGATCATGATTTGTAAAGAACAGTAATTTATTACTTTTGGATATTTCGTAGTTTTTTTCGTCTGTTTTGCAATCTTCTGTCAGCGCGGCCAAAGGTAAACCAGGTGAGGCTCTGAGCTATGGCACACCATAGAGACCATATTTAGCGAGGGCTTACATAGAATGCGCCTGCTCGGCAACTGAGCTTAACACCCATGCCGACAACATGCTGAATAAACAAATGGCTTGGGGGTGCGTATTCTCCTGATACCCATGATTGTTAACTGTATTGCGCGATAAAACTGTAAGAAATGAAAAATAGGCATGAATTTTTAACAGGCCGGAACGGACTGCGAGATTCTGTCTAGCTTGAAATTAAGATTGTGCCTAAATCCACGATATTATTTGTGTGAAATCAAATGTTATATTTACACAATCGGAATGATTGAATTTCAAGCCATTTTAAGTAGAATGTTACAATGCATAATGATACTCTAGGTCAGTATCTGTAGTCGTTTTAAATCACATGGCACAGTCTAGTTAGTGAACAGTAAGTTAGTGATCAGGGCTTATTTGTTGACAGGGATCCTGATCAAATTCAGCGGGCACACTATGGAGACTCATCGTATCTACTCTGTTATTTGCCCCATTTCAAAATCGCCTGAACTGCAGCCCAGCGCAGACATAAGTAAAAATGTCATTCTGTTGTAGTCAGGAGTTAACTGGTTGTTTTAGTGGTTTCGTTTATTTCCACTCTTTTTTTTATACCATCCAAAAGCTTCCTGGGTCCTGTTTAATCCATCTGTACTCAACATCTCGGCAGATAGATAGATAGATAGATAGATAGATAGATAGATAGATAGATAGATAGATAGATAGATAGATAGATAGATAGATAGATAGATAGATAGATAGATAGATAGATAGATAGATAGAAAAACTGAAGATACAAATTACTGGAAAAAAAAGGGGGTGGGGGGTGAGAGGTAATGACCGGCTTACACTGACGAACTTACACGCACATACTCTCAGATCTAATCCAAACATCTCTCCAGGCTGACTTTGCTGTGCTCAGAAAAACCTTCCGTGAAAAGATAATGAAGTTCACAAGACCGGAACTATTTTCTCCAGTGCTGGTGACCAAATCGACTGAGGAGCACGGCAAGAGTCGACACAGGCCCGATTTGTCAGCACCGAATCAATTTAAAGATTAGACGCCTGATGGGCTAAGCGCCTGGGGGTGTGGCAAGCCGTGGGAAGAAGGAAGGGGGGGGGGGAGGGTTGAGAGAGTGTTAAAGGCCACAGTTCTTGATTGGTGTAAGAAAACACGTAACCATCTTCTACTTCTCTCGACCCACAGTTCTTTATAGTGTCCAGCGTTGCGGTTTTTCCCAACGCTAGTGCCAAGAGATAGGAATTAGAGAATGTGATTTTTGACACTTTGACCTGGTTTTCCTGGGCCGCCTCACTATTTCTAACGTACAAACTCAAATTGTCCCAGTTTGGCTTAATCAAAGTATCATTTTGGTACCATGCAGTAACAGTGAGTGTATGGGAATACTGTACATACAAGAATGGTATTATTAGTCCTCAGATAAAGACAGTATATCAGTGCCTTCAATAGTTTAGATATTGTTTTTAGTATGACATTCAAAATTCCAGCCGTGAATCAGTTTTTACAAGTGAAACTAGATGAGGTATCCGGCATGGCCCGGGATGAACCTATACTCCCACCGTTCCCTCCCCCCCCCTGATCTAGGAGGTTTCCCACCATAGTCTACAGCCTTGCTGCAGATCTCATAATAATGCCCACTCACTCAGTTCTGGTCCTGGAAATCGCACCAAATGGAACGCGCTTCATATAGTCTCCCAATCGGTAGGCTTACCAAAGGGAACACACACAAAAAAAATATCATTATATTTAATTTTTACAACTTTTTCAAGAAGATTGCCTTAAACTTGAAAGCAAAGATTAGTTGACATTTGAGAAAATTAATTTCATAATATTTGAAACCGTTATTGAGGTTGCAGTGTTGAGCAAAAAAAGGAGCTCAAATTGAACTGCTGTGAATTACTCCCGTCATTTTTTTTTTCTGGTAATAATAAGATGTACGCTATTTAGAAATTTCCAACGAAACGTTCTGCATCGACTGGTTAGTATGTCACATTGTAGCAGAGTAATCAGTATTTATAGTATCAAAATTACTATCATTGGGTTTCACTTTGTACAACGTATGTAATTTATTTTGTGTTGTAAAAAAAAAGTGGGTGTGGGGTTTGAGTTTGAATCTAGAGAAACCACATAGACACGATAGCGGTCATATTGTGCTAGGAAAAAGTAAGGCAATCGACAGAATGTAATAGAACGATAGAACAGTCAGTGGACACAGCCACCCGCATGGTACAGGAGGATTTGACGGTATTGGAAGAGATGAGAATTAGTAATGGTGATGATGTTTGTTATGATGGAAGTGGTAGCGTTGTGTTTGCTCTGTCGACATATACAGCTTTTTCCTAACTTCCAAGTACCAGATATCGTTCTCGTGAGGACGAGAGAAATGTAACTGTTGTTAGGGAACAGTGGTATTTTACGTGGTAGTCTATAGATAGAAGGCGCATATCCGCCATCTTTAGCGTCCTGACCCACGCATCACCAGGGCGATTGTGGCATTGATTTTGATTCGTTGACTGATTTGCATTGCGAGCCCCGAACCAACCGGCGATGAGCTAAAAGTAGGTCGCTACAGAAAATAATGGCATGTGTGAACATGTTCAATGGGAGTCGTTCGGTCAATTCTTTCACTTCCTTTCCCTTGTTTACGCGAATGATAGGGAATCTGACCAGCTTAGATCCATCCTTTCCACCCGTACGTGTCATAACAATCAACTACAATGCAACCAGCAGGTATTTTAACGGCTTAGACATATCTCGAAGTTACACTAATCAGCTGATCCACCGGCCATTTTTAGTGGCGGAAGACAAAAAAAATACTCCTTGTGACGCCATGGGCATTCTACTTATAGGGAACGGGATTGAATGACACAGTTACTATATTTAGATTTACGTCATGGGACATTCGAACTGTTCAACTCGGCGGTTAAGCACAGTTCTGGACTTTGTACACACTTATCATGTGCAGTTTATCTTTGTGCCTCGAATCGCCTTTACAAAGTCCATATCCACTGTGCTTAACCATCGCGTTGAACAGTTCGAATGTCCCATGATGTCATCGGTAAATTTAAATATATTAACTGTGTCATTAAATCCCGTTCCCTACAGCTAAGCGACGCACACAATTCAGTATTTTCTCTATCCAGCTTTGTATATGTAATGTCAGACCACTGTCCCTTAATAAAATCCTTAATCTGGATTAAATATGAACAAAAAGCTCAGAAACTCTTCGTGATTCTGAGATTTCTGGCTGATCGCTGCTTAAATCCGTCAACGCCAGTTCAAAATAATAAAAATCTTTATCGCATATTTCAACCGGCGGGTAGAGCAAAGTAAAATGTTCTTCAAATTTAAAAAAAAAACAAAAAAACTCCAGTAATAATGATATGATAATGATATGCCACACTCTGTCATATTTTTCTTGTTCTCTGATTTTATTTCCTTGTTAGGAGAAGGGATTTGGTGTGGAAGAAAATATTCTGTCTTTTGCGTGTTCACTTTGCATTTCCCTGCGGCTATAAAATTTCTGACTTTTTTTCCCCCCTTAATTATGAAGTAACGAATGAATAATATTTTTTTTTTTTTTTTTGCTCAGAATTTCCATCACGTTTTTACGCAATATATTTCGCCATCTGAAAACGTTCCCAATTACGAAAGTTTAGTTGAGATGAAATCAGATGGACTTTTTAAATTTTGGATGCGGCCTGGTAGACTATCGTAACTCGGTTCCTAGACACATTTCAGGAGAAGCATAAAAGTGAGTAACTCTCTTTGTCAGGCTTAATAATTAATTACGATATTTTGATAACGTCGTTTAACCTGAATCGAAAACTTATAAGACAACCTGCATGCTGCCAAGTGCCCCGAACAGGACGAATATCCCAATTTCTAAAGAAAAAAAAAAAGTCGACTTACGATAGTGTACCGTGTAACCCTGGAAATGTTGGATTGACATACATAGAAAAATATTTTGATCATTGTGGAACATGATAACTGATCATTATTTTCTCTAGATAGTTGTCCATGCATTACTTCCTCTGTCTCAGTCCACATTTTCTTTTCTTCATTTCTTCAACAAACAAAAAAATATTCAAAAGTACAACAGCCTGCGGACAGGGCAAGAAAATCTCTGTCTCAGTTCATTCAGGTCGGCCCATGGGATTCTGGGGCAAAAACTGTTTTCAGTTTGCGGTTGTGTGTTATTTTGGTACTGTCTCCCGGCGATAGAGTTGTGTCATGTAATAACATCGTGACACTCGCCTACATTATGATGCAGATTTTCTCGACCTGTGGTGATTTGGCAAACTGCATAGTACATGACTCTGTAAACAGGTTAATCTTATGGTGCATCTATCTATCTATCTATCTATCTATCTATCTATCTATCTATCTATCTATCTATCTATCTATCTAATCTATCTATCTATCTATCTATCTATCTATCTATCTATCTATCTATCTATCTATCTATCTATCTATCTATCTATCTATCTATCTGTCTGGCCGTCTGTCTTATCTGTCTGGCCGTGTGTCTGTCTATCTATCTGCCTGCCTACTTACATACCTGCTTATCTATCTACGTACCCACCTACCTACCTACCTGTCTATCTGCCTACCTACCTATCTACCCACCCACTTGCCCACCTACCTACCTACCTACCTACCAAACTACCTACCTATGTATGTACCAACAAACTTACCAACCAACAAACCTGCCTACTTATCTTCCTTACCTACCTACATACTTGCCTATCCAACTATCTACCTTCTTAACCTACCCACCTATCTATCGCTACGAAATGATTAACTTTGCGTCCTCGTGACCACCAGAAGGAAACAAAGTAAGAATATCAGTAAATCCATTTCTTACAATGTCTTTCAGATTATCCGATAAACTGGGTGGGTAGACGACAAATCTGATAGACAGATGGTCTTTAATCAGAGCTCGGGAATCTTTGAATACCTTCCCTGGGTCGTTTTCTGAGAAATGTCCAATGCAAGACCAGGTGACAGCTGTGGATTCATTAGCTACTCTGTAAAAGTGTATGACGTATTGGGAAGGTGGTGAGAGATGGGTAGGCAAAAGATGGCCGTGGACTGGAGGTGTACAAGATCAGTACAACAGAACCAGCCGTACACGGCCTTTATCACGAAACCGTAATGCTGAGGGTCCAATATTTACAGGAGAAGCTGAGAGTGTGATTTGTTTGAAATCTGTTCCTTGTCTAAGTGACATATGAACATTTGAAATACTTGTAATGTACTCCCTTTTAATCAAGAGAAAAAAATATTCCTACCAGGTGTTCTTGGAATAATTAGCACAAAAACAACAACAAAAAAAAACCCCACAGTTATCGCCTTGCTGCATTTGTGCGAATGCACTTTGTATGTTACCCTGATAGGACCAGCGCACAGAGGAAAAACAAAAACAGCGATATAAAATTTAACTGGAAAGGGGGAAAGCTGGATTTATCAGTTTTGAAACAGTTTAAACAAACAAACAAACAAACAAAAAAGTAAAGTGCATGAAGAATGGAAATCTTCTGGTGAAGACTGACAATATTCACTTGACCAAAGTTGTTTGTTTTGTGTTTATTGACCTTTTTTTTATTTTTATTTTAGAGATAGCATTCCTCAGCGTATTATACGTGCATTTGTCATTGTAGTAATAGGATTTTTATTGTTTACAGTGCACTCTGATATTATAATGAACAGACCTCGGCATTGGTATAAAAGATAGCATTGGTGATTAGTAAAATTTTACTATTGTCCTCATCTGTCTGGAGATTAATGGAGTGCAAGAGGATTATTAACTTTCAAAAACAGACGATGATGATTGGCTTTTTACGTCTTAACAGACGGTCTAAGCAGCTTGATCTCAACGTACTTCATTCTGCAGCTATGCTCATTGTTAATCCTGGCTATGTTGGATAGGCCGGTTCTGTTGCAGTACCTGCATGTAAGGAAGGTGCAAGGGGGTTCTGGCGGGTTGCATTTGTTCGTTGATTGTCTTTCTTTGTTGGCATTTTGCCCGAAGAGACTATATATTACTATATTTCACAGACTATATTAGAGAATAAACATAATAGTGTATGAGTAGCATTAGGCATTAGGCTGAGGCCCCCTAGAAACCAAAGGACCTCATCCTCTGGCTTGCAAGTATTGAACAGATTGCTTATGGGGCCCGCGCTTGTAAGTCTGTCAGTTATTCGGCCCTCTGTGAAAAAAGTTTGGTGACCCCTGCTCTAGAGTACCAACTTCCCTCACCCCCTTCCTCATTGATGATCGTTGTTATAAGAGGCTCCAACAGAAGAGTTCAGCTCGTTTGAGTTACTTTCACACCCCCACTGACTGAAGAACATCTTTATCAGTGTAAGTGCCAACATCGATCAATAGTTTCCTTTCAAACAGTGATGAGTTATATGTGTCAAGTATCTATCTATCTATCTATCTATCTATCTATCTATCTATCTATCTATCTATCTATCTATCTATCTATCTATCTATCTATCTATCTGTCCATAGGTCTGTCTGTCTGTCAGTCTACCATCTCTGTGTCTATCTATCTATCTATCTATCTATCTATCTATCTATCTATCTATCTATCTATCTATCTGTCTATCTATCTCTCTATCTATCTATCTATCTATCTATCTATCTATCTATCTGTCCATAGGTCTGTCTGTCTGTCAGTCTACCATCTCTGTGTCTGTCTATCTATCTATCTATCTATCTATCTATCTATCTATCTATCTATCTTTAGGTCTGTCTGTCTGTCTACATCTATCTATACGTCTGTCTGTCTGTCTACCATCTATCTATCTATCTATCTATCTATCTATCTATCTATCTATCTATCTATCTATCTATCTATCTATCTATCTATCTATAAACTGGTATGCCAATTGCCTCATAATTTATTGACCAACGTTTTAACCCATTACAAGTTCAATCTTCACTTTTCTGCCTTTTCACCAGTAAAAACGATTAACCGGCGTTTGTCTCCCTTCATTCTCTCCCTGCTCATAAAACATGTATGGTGAAATAGACATAGACATCGACTAGAGCAGACTGGCCGTGGCTCACGGTGTGAAGGTAGTCGGACCCAAATAAATCGGGCTATAAAAAGAACGGCCATCCGTCAAAACGCCGGTTCTGCTGAATTAATCCTGAACTGAACATACAGTAAATTGGCTTGTTTGTTCGTGGAAACGCCTTTTTCATGGTTTATATAGGAAGTAGAAGCTAATCTCTTTCTTCTTTCTTTGAAGCTCGCTTTTCTGAGCTCTAACTCAGCATACACTTCAAAAACACCTCATCCCTACACCGACTTAATTTTTGCGCGGACTATTTCAGATTTGGTGAGAGAACAAACTCATAGATTGATGAATTACACATTTCTGAGGAAAGTGCATGGATTGTACTAGTAGAAAATAGTTGTGACCGGCAATTCAGTTGGTCAAAGATTTACGAAATGGAAGGAAAGAAAACGGTACCAGAGGTGATATAGCTGAATGCTTAAGTCAGGGATTTCACCAGTCCTTAGGACTGGGGGAAAAAAAACACGTGTTGATTAGATGGGTAGAATAGTCGAAATCTAAGGATAATAGTGACAGTATTCGTAAACTAAAGTTGGTGTCAATGAGACTTCAGACACTAGCCAACTAGTTGGATCTCATTGAAACTCACTGTCTTGTCGCCACCATCCAACTAGTTGGATCTCATTGAAACTCACTGTCTTGTCGCCACCATCCAACTAGTTGGATCTCATTGAAACTCACTGTCTTGACGTCACCATCCAACTAGTTGGATCTCATTGAAATTCACTGTCTTGACGTCACCATCCAGCTAGTTGACCAATCAAAACAGGCTATTGCGTGCCGAGTTTTAGTTTCAATTACTAACGAATGAACCATTATCTTTTCTTGTAGTAATTTAAAAAGAGAATAGAAAGGCATTAAGAGTACACGTACAAATATAACCATGGATGTGAATTTTATGAAAAGCTGTCTGGTTCATTTTTACTGTGTTCTGTCATGGAAACCTTCAAATTACCGATGGACACGAAGTGACGACATTTGCCAAGGGCGATTACGCTAACCATCAATGTTTTATGTCCCACAGTTACATTGTCTCAGTCTGAACTTTGACCAAAAATAATTTGCTACCGGGTAATAGTGTCTGGCTTGTTTGATACTGCGGTGGTGCTAGTAGTAACTGCTGTAGACCAAAATTGTGGAATCCCCTCTTTCTAGTTTTGTCCATACAGTAAGGCTTGAAATATTTCACTGGAAATTCCTACAGCCTTGGTTTGGCTTTGTGCCCTTATTTATTCATTTGTTTATTTACTAGCCTAAGAGAAAGAAGTGGTGACCACAGGCTCGTGCGTTCGTAAAAAGAAAGAACGGAAGATGAACTCAGCGACAAAAAGTATTCTCAAAAAATGTTTTAACCCCGCGCTTCAAGTCTCCAGATTTAAAAAGAAACCTTCTGCGGGTCGAAAGGAAGGCACTTTTAAACATTTCATGCAAATTCAACTTGAGTGAGCGGTGGTAGGGCGAGTTAAAAATCGGGCGATATTTTTTGGGGTTTTTTTTTTTTTATTGTAAAGAACTCTTTCTTTCTTTTTTTTTTCTTTCGTTCTCCATTTATTTATTTATTTGTTTATTTGTATGATATTTATTTGTTTCTTTATGGCAACTATTTTTCGTTAAAATTTAAAAAAAAAAAAAAAAACTACTTGGATTCATTACACATTATCTGGCATTATCGGTTGTTCTGAACTTTTAGCTTTATAAAATTACAATGGTGTGCTAGGGGGACACTTTTAATCTAATGTCTATGTGTTCAAAGACGAGGCCACCTACGACCATGACCAGTTTGATCTAACACAAGGTTTCCCCTGTCCCGAGTGCCATGGTGACCTTGTCTTTAAGAATTAATGGGCCTGATGCTTTTCATGCTCTGCAAAACAATTATTTGGAGGAAATTTAGAAAAAAAAAAACATACGAAAATCTTCAGCTCCTCAACACGAAAAGAGAAAAAAAAACTAAAAAATGCGATGCTTTGTAATAGGGCTTGGTCTAAATTATAATGTCACCAAAACAAGGAAACAAACAAATAAAAATAAAAAAAACACTGTCCGAAAAGCCGTTAATTACCAAGCGAGGCTGAGTAGCCTACCTTCATTAGTTCTTTCAAGTTCTTTTGTGATTTCTGAAGTTCCAAATGACCGAACGCTGGCTAAGAATGTAGTAACTCAAAAATTCGAAAAATCGATGTTTATATATGTTAAATTACATTCAAAGCCACAACGAATGATCTCGGTTCTAAACTCCTGAGCTGAAAATAGTCGAATAGCAAACTTTGAAAAAGTCGTTGCAATTAGAAGAGTTGTAATAAAATAGAACAGTCGTTCGCTTCTCCTGAAAAAGTATCGAAAACCAGTTACTACAGTTTTAGGAAACGGTGGCGTATTTTAGATTCCTTGTTCGGTTTTCGTGATATGTCTATGTATAATATAATTCCAACTTCTTGTTAATGTTTGTGGTGTTTCAATCAAACGTCCTTGAACGTCTCGTAACGGGAATCCGCTGCTAATCCCAGATTTGAGGGGGAAAAAAACAAACAACGACGATCATACACAAAAAAGCTGATTTTGTGCTCTGATAAGGGAGATGATTTGAAAGACAATAACTTC
Source organism: Onchidella celtica (assembly GCA_963931925.1). Classification (NCBI taxonomy): domain Eukaryota; kingdom Metazoa; phylum Mollusca; class Gastropoda; order Systellommatophora; family Onchidiidae; genus Onchidella; species Onchidella celtica. Next base: position 22,908,046 of record OZ007571.1, read on the forward strand.
AAAGACGTTCAGCCCCTTTAAGTCATGTTATTATGAATTGTAAAGGAACCTGATGATCTTCCACCTTATTAAGTTTATTTAGCTTCTTTTGCCCTGTGTGTAGAAGCCCTGGTCTGTATTGATTCTGAAAATTGGAGAAAATTGTAGGGTTTGGTGACAAGATGAACTGGCCTGAGGATGGGGAACGCGCCATTCATTAGGAAGGCGACTGATGATGGTTCGTGTATGATGAGGGTAAGAGGGAGGATGAGGATGTAGAGTGAGACTCCTGTGCAGTGGGAGAGGTAAGATATGAAAATAAAATAAGCTGCTAAAGTTCAAATGTGATGGAGTGTATGGGAGTGTTAGGTAATTTATTGGGGGTGAGTTTGTCAGCTGTCGGACAGACAGTCACTCATACAGACAGACAGGGAGTCAGACAGATAGACAGACAGACAAACAGGTAGACAGAGAATATAATTATTTTAATACAGATACAGACGATAGGCAGACACAGAGGCGAGCGGGCGGACAGGTGGATGGAAGTATGTATGGAGAGATGGATTGATGGATAAACAAATGGATAGATAGATAGAAAGAGAGATAGATAGATAGAAGATAGATAGATAGATAGATAGATAGATAGATAGATAGATAGATAGATAGATAGATAGATAGATAGATAGATAGATAGATAGATAGATAGATAGATAGATAGATAGGTGGGTGGGTGAGTGGGTGGATAGATGGATAGATAGATAGATAGATAGATAGATAGATAGATAGATAGATAGATAGATAGATAGATAGATAGATAGATAGATAGATAGATAGATAGATAGATAGATAGATAGATAGATAGGTGGGTGGGTGAGTGGGTGGATAGATGGATGGATGGATGGATGGATAGATAGATAGATAGATAGATAGATAGATAGATAGATAGATAGATAGATAGATAGATAGATAGATAGATAGATAGATAGATAGATAGATAGATAGATAGGCATAACCCTTCGTGAATATTTAACCCTGGCCACAATTATTACGCTGCACTATTCATTCTAACATTCTCGTATATCAAGAGTCAAATGTGCAAAGTGGCTGTCGCTATGCCAACGCGCTGTTAAACCCAAACTCAAACTGAAAACAACCAACAGTGGTCCTAAAGCTGTGATCCGAGGCGTCCAGCAATGCCAAGCAAATCAAAGCAGGGTACAGCAGAGACAAACCAATTCATTTTGCCGTTTCTCTGCTCTTCTTGACTTTAAGCTTTTGTGCGTTGGCTAGTATGAAATGCATATTTCAGAGGTCTTGTTGGTACAGCCATAACGTAAGAGTAAGCTACTGAAAGCTAAAATTAGAATAGGTGAGAGAAAGGGAGAGAGAGAGAGAGACTGACAGACAGAGAGACAGGCGGGCAGGGGAAAGTGAAGAGAGAGAAAGAAGAGAGAAAAAGAGAGATAGAAGGAAAGAGCGAAGAGAGACAGAGGGGAGAGCGAGAAAGCGTGAGAGAGAAAGAGAAATAGAATGGGGGGAAAGAGAGAAGAGAGAGAAACAGAAAGAGAGAGACAGTAAAGAGGAGAGAGGGAGGGGGAGAAAACAGGAGAAAGGAGGGAGAGAATGTGAAAAAAAAACCAGCGTAAGAGAAGATGAGGGAGTGGAATGAGTTGGTCATCTTTCTTTTGCTGTTAATGTGGATGATAACTTTGAACAATCGAAAAGTAAAGTCACAATCAGTTAATATTATGAATATTAAGTCAACTACTTAGTTAAATGAATAATAATTAACTAAGTAGCAGGGCCTATTCTCCCGTAAGTTGAACTCACGGAGTACTCCCTTCCCTTTTCATATGGTACCTTTTAGGATAACATGGCTTGTTTCAAGCAGTTACATTAATTTGTTGCCTGGCTTATCACTAATGGTAATATTTGTTACCTGGCCTATCACTGACGGTAACATTTTGTTACCTGGCCTATCACTGACGGTTACATTTGTTACCTGGCTTATTGCTGACGCTTACATTTGTTACTTGGTTTATAACTGCCGTTTACGTTTGTAACCTGGCTTATCACTGACGGCATTGCTCCCACTAAGTTGCGCCGTCGCTGTATTGGGACCGACAGCGCACATCAAAATGCTGCAGAAAAGTTCGAGTGTGGCCCATTAGCTTTAAATTTAAAATATTTTTGCTCCAAGAATCAAAAGTTCCGATCAGAGGTTTGGATAAATTGGTTGAAGCGTGGACTGGCGGTGACATGTGGCCTTACAGTTTTTGGCATGAAAAGTTAGCGTGCTGCGCCACACAGGACGTAACTTCACCAACATGTTGGCTGCGGCCAATGCCCAGACACGCCAGGGACTGAATGGGATTGTTAGAAGGCGCTGGCGGCCATCTTGGGGTGGGTCGCGACTCATTATTTGAGTCATCGTGTTTGTAAACGGAGCAGCGTTTGAGAAAGTTTATCTGTCTATCTATCTATCTATCTATCTATCTATCTATCTATCTATCTATCTATCTATCTATCTATCTATCTATCTATCTATCTATCTATCTATCTATCTGTCTATTCCATCTATCTATTCTATTTATTCTATCTATGTATTCTATTTATCTTATCTTGCTGTTCTTATCTGATCTATTCTGATCTGATCTATTCTGATCTGATCTATTCTCATCTGATCTATTCTGATCTATTCTGATCTGATCCATTCTGATCTGATCTATTCTGATCTGATCTTATCTATTCTGATCTGATCTGATCTATTCTGATCTGATCCGATCTATTCTGATCTATTCTGATCTGATCTATTCTGATATGATCTATTCTGATCTGATCTATTCTGATCTATTCTGATCTGATCTGATCTGATCTATTCTGATCTGATCTGATCCTATCTGTTCGTATCTATCTATCTATTTATCTATCTATCTATCTATCTATCTATCTATCTATCTATCTATCTATCTATCTATCTATCTATCTATCTATCTATCTATCTATCTATCTATCTATTTTATCTCTCTCTCTCGCTTCTCTCTTTCTCTTTCTCTGTATATCTCTCTCCCTATCTGTTTCTATCTCTCTCTATATCTGTTTCTATCACTGTCTCTCTCTCTGTCTCTGTTTCTCTAAGGTTTATCTGTCTGTGTGCTCTATCTATCTATCTATCTATCTATCTATCTATCTATCTATCTATCTATCTATCTATCTATCTATCTATCTATCTATCTATCTATCTATCTATCTATCTATCTATCTATCTATCTATCTATCTATCTATCTATCTATCTATTCTCCTCGTCCGTTGTCTTCCCTCTGGGCTTACCCCACCCTCTCGCACCATGTCATGCCACACTATTGGCTTTACATTGTACTTGTGGTGAGTTGTGTCGGTTGAATCAGTCTGGTGCTATTGTTTTTGTGTTTGTTTTTGTTTTTTTTCAATCGAGGAATTTTATTCAATTTTATGTCATAGTGTACGGAAATGGTATGTGAGTGACTATAAGCAAATGAAAGTTACAAAATCAATCACAATCAAATTAAAGCTACAAAATCAATCACAATCACCGCTATTTTTCAACCAGTTACCTAGGCTGGGTTAGGCCAGCATCGAGCGCTCAGCCCACACCGCGATGGTGAGATGGGGTTTCAATTGGAAAGAGACGGCTGGCGAAGCGACGCGTGGAATCTAGTTCACTAGTGTATATCTATGGCTGCGTCTTCCATGTCGTCTCGGCCAGTGAAATCTGAGCACGGGTTTATCTGTGCAGGCCACAATGACAATAGCAGGACTTTCTTACTTTCTTTTTGTCTTCCTCTGTTATAAAACGCATTACCGATTAACGTCCGATGAAAGAGTATCGCATGTCGCAAAATGAAAGGAAAAGGCGAGAATGTATAAGTTATCGGTCGACTGTTTCGTCACTGAAGACGATGTGTGATAAATGACCGAACAAGACAAGTAGATGCAGATAACAAATTATATAATTACATATACTATGTACACTGTTAAATAAATGAAAGAGATAAAGAAAACGAGAAAGACGACAGAAACTACAATGAACTATGATACTGAACGAGTACTGAAGAGGAATCACGAAGATGAGGAGAGTGCAGTTGATTTTTATTATAAAATCATGACATGATAGAGGTCAGAATGAGAAAGAGAGATGGGGGGGGGGGAGGAAACAAGGAGAGAGAGAGAGAGAGAGAGAGAGAGAGAAAGTGCGGAGAGAGAGACATGGATTTTATATGTGAGTGTCCATTAGCCAGCAACTGGAGTATTATGTTTCTGGGTCTCCGATGAATGCAAACATATAATCACACACAGAATATGTGTATGTGTGTTTGAGAAAGAGAGAGAGAGAGAGAGAGAGAGAGAAAGAGAGAAAACAGGAGAGGGTGGGGAGGCAGAGACACGGAGAGAGATAAAGACAAAGAACGAGAGATAGAGAGAGAAAGAAAATTTAAGAGACAGACGAAGACAAAGAGAGAGGGGCGAGAGATGGGGTGGAGAGACAAAGAAAGGGAAAGAAAGACAGATATTATATAGAGAGACAGGGACAAATAATGAGAGAGAAAGAGACAGCGACAGAGGAGGAAAAAGAGACACAGAGAAACAGAAAGAGAGAACGGGTGGAGAGATTGCGTATAAGAGAGACAGAGAGCCAGAGACAGTGAGGGACAGACAAAGAAAGAAAGTGAAGGAGAGAAAGAAATAAAAAAGAAAGAGAAAGAAAGAAAGAGAAGGAACAAGAAGAGGAGGGGATGGTTAGCTACACGACAGCGTAGAGAGACAGAGAGACAGAGAGACAGAGAGACAGAGAGACAGAGAGACAGAGAGACAGAGAGACAGAGAGACAGAGACACAGAGAGACAGAGAGACAGAGAGACAGAGAGACAGAGAGACAGAGACACAGAGACACAGAGACACAGAGACAGAGAGACAGAGAGACAGAGAGACACAGAGACAGAGAGACAGAGAGACAGAGAGACAGAGAGACAGAGAGACAGAGAGACAGAGAGACAGAGAGACAGAGAGACAGAGAGACAGAGAGACAGAGAGACAGAGACACAGAGAGACAGAGAGACAGAGAGACAGAGAGAGAGACACAGAGAGACAGAGACACAGAGAAAGAGAGACAGAGAGACAGAGAGACAGAGAGACAGAGACACAGAGACACAGAGAGACAGAGAGACAGAGAGACAGAGACACAGAGAGACAGAGAGACAGAGAGACAGAGACACAGAGAGACAGAGAGACAGAGAGACAGAGAGACAGAGAGACAGAGAGACAGAGACACAGAGAGACAGAGAGACAGAGAGACAGAGAGACAGAGACAGAGACACAGAGAGACAGAGACACAGAGACACAGAGACACAGAGAGACAGAGACACAGAGAGACAGAGAGACAGAGAGACAGAGAGACAGAGACACAGAGAGACAGAGACACAGAGAGACAGAGACACAGAGAGACAGAGACACAGAGAGACAGAGAGACAGAGAGACAGAGAGACAGAGACACAGAGAGACAGAGAGACAGAGAGACAGAGAGACAGATTCCATTTGTAGGATTCCATTAGCCAACACGCCCGGTGTTATGATATCTGAGCTTTTACGGGCAAAAAACCACCAGTGAAAAATTGTTCAAACAAATTACTGATCTTGTTTTGATACTCCTTTTATTGGCGTCCTGGGCCTCCATTTCATCCCTTAATTATGCTCTGTTTATCTTCCTCTCTCTCTCTCTCTCTCTCCCTATAACTTTCACTGTGTCTGTCTATCTGTCTGTCTCTGTCTCATCTGTCTGTCGTCTGTATGTCTCTCCCACTGTCTGTCTCTTACACTCTCTCTCTCTCTCTCTCTCTCTCTCTCTCTCTCTCTCTCTCTCTCTCTCTCTCTGTCTCTCTCTCTCTCTCTCTCTCGGATCTCTCTCTTTCTCTCTTTCTCCTACTTGTTTTCTCGCTTACCTTACGGCACACGATATTACCCCCTTCCTAATTACCATTCTCTCCGTCTATCTCACATACTCGTGGAACATTCCTCATCTTTGTATTTCTTCTCTTTATCGTTCCCTCACTCTATCTTAACGTATCTCTGTTATCCGTATTCCAAGTGCACTAAATGCACTCCAATATTTGATTTCTGTGCATCTTGGGAATTACAAGCCAGGATTAAGGAGTTGATAAATAATTCTTCCAAGCCCCCATAGGATTTCCTTAATATTGTTAACATCCTCATTGCCATCCCTATAGCTCCACCCCACCCCCGTCTCTCAACTATCGCTGTCCTTTCCTGTCATGTTGATGTAAGGGTGAGAAGCGACAACACAAAATTAATGGTTATACACAAAGGAGATTGTTTTGAGGTCTTTGTTTTCTGAGGATCCCTTCACTTGGCATTTGTACCATCTCTTCTTCTTGTATTTTATCTTTCTTGTTCTTGTTGGTGTATCTGTATTTGTATTTGATATACTTGTTTGATTCCATTTGCTGGATGGGGTGGGGGTGGTAGGGATTTGTGTTTTTAAAATTTTGCCCTGACAACCGGCCTTGTTAGGCCTGCTCTTCTCAACTTCCAACTGCCAAGGTAGCTCTAAAGTGCGCAATGTGCACACAGGCCATCCGAGTTTTTCGTCCTTATCCGAGAAGACTAGGCGCTCGATCCTACCTACCAAAGTATCAAGGACAGGAAATTTCCCCAAATTGCCAACATGAGCACATCGATCGGGAATCGAACCCGGTATCTTCCGCATGAGAGGCGAGCACCTTACCTCTAGATCAACGTTTTCCCAAATGAAAGGAAGAAGAAGGCCAAAAGCTTCGTGTATAAACGTCATAGTGTTGATATTCTAATTATTATTTTTTTAATTTCATTTTTTAAAATTATATTCTAAATTTTTATTTTTTTTTCATTTTTAAAAATTATATTCTAAATTTTACTTTTCGAGTTCCTTGTGTTTTAGTTAGGCTTAACCTAATGGACTGGGAAATCACATGGGTTTCTAACTTTGTTTTTTGTTGTTGTCGTTGTTTGATTTCGCCACATTTTAAAATCAGTGAGGTTATCAGCCAATTGTAATTAGGCTGCATTTTTATGTGGAATTACAGCTCTGCCAGTTTTAGCTACCAGGATTTTAGCACCAACTCCTGCCCCATTTTTGTCTATTTAATTTTTTATTTTTTATTATATATATACATGCAACTCTTCGATACAAGTAAAGATGTAACTTCAGACACAGTGCTATCTAAGTTCTTGTTTGTTCATTCTCCATTTTCTGAAAAACTGAAGATCGTCTAGTACGTGATGAGGTATAGCATTATGCACATCTTGTTTAAAATGCATTGTGGTACTTAACAAGCTCTTTCACTGTCCAGATTTATTCTAACTCCTTTTCATAATACTAAATCCGCAAACGTTTAACATTGAAAAATTATGCAAACAATGGAGTTTGAACAAACGCGAACTGAGGTCGCAACAGTTGCAGCTAGTAGGACAAGACTCCGTGGTTGTTTTAGGGTTAACAAGGGAAGGGGTAGTGTCTCCTATCAGTGGCGGGCCTACTATGAAACTAATCAAGCTTAAGCTTCAGGGTCCCTAATCCTGGAGGGAGCCTGAAGAAACTTTTTTCCATGGGTGAATTTTGGATGTTGCCACTGTGTGGCTAATTGCGAAGAGCTCCCATAACAGTTCAAGCTTCAGAGTCCCCAAAATGTATCCGTCACTGGTAGGATTGGGATACAGGGTAGAGGATAGGTACATATTATGGCACGGCTCTGTTTATCAAAAATAAAATGTAGCAAAAAATAATAATAATAATAAATGTATGTTGCAAAACCCCGTGTAAGAAAAGCTACAGTAACTCTCAGATGAATTAGAGGAGCTTCAGTCCTACTAGATCTGCTCCAGGCAAGGGGGAAAAAGTGTCTTTGTTCTAAGTCCTGTTGGGACCCCACAGATTTTTTTCAAAACGTTCCGTTTATCGAAGCACTTTCGTATACAAACATTCTCTTTTTTGTTCTCTATTTGAAACTGCGGTATGAACATAATACAGCAACTAATGGACAATATAATAGTCCCTCCGGCGTAGACTTGCCTTTACAGTTCCCACCGGTGGACTGGTCTAAAAGCGCTTTGTGAATATACGCTTTGGGAAAGTACATTTAATTTATATTGATGTTTCTCTTCAGTCTTAATCTATAGGCCTCAAGAGAGATGATAGCCTTCAACTTTCATACTTTTCTAGGACTAGAGAGATATGTGTTCTATCTTCGTACTTTCCCAATGGTTTTCCTCTTAACTGGCCTGCTGTCTATCTCTTAATGTACAAAGCCATAAAAACCACCAAAAGCCAGATGAGGTTTAAGTAGACGCGTTTTCCCTCAGTCTGTCTGACTGTAGTAGTATAATCAATCTGTCAGAATTCTATTTATTTTTAACTGCATAAACAAACAGTAAATCTAAAAGTCTGTCTTTTTGGCCTGTCTGTCAGCAGTAGATTTGTGCATTCCTGCCTTACTGTTTCTTTGGTTGTTTCTATATTATTTTCAGAGTTGTTGTTTTTTTTCCAACATTCTCTCTCTCTGTCTCTGTCTCTCTCTCTCTCTCTCTCTCTCTCTCTCTGTGTGTCTCTGTCTCTCTCTCTCTCTCTCTCTTTCACACACACACACACACTCTCTCTTTCTCCCTGTGTGTGTGTGTGTGTGTCTTTTCTTCTCACACACTCTCTCTCTCTCTCTCTCTTTCTCATTCTCTCTCTCTCTCTCACACACACACACACATTTCTGTCGCTCTCATTCATAACTCTGTACATCAGTGTGATTCACAGCTCATCCTTCCTTCCACCAGTTCTTCTGTACTATCTAAATCCACTGCCTTTATACCGTGCTATTTGTCTGTATGATAGTTAATATCTGTCTGTCCCCACAGACAGAACCAAAAAAAAAAAAATTAAACCAAAACCCATGCATCACTACACTATTTCATTTACCTGAACCGACGAGCCTTCACATCCATAATTCCTAGGAAATGTCAGCACTCCACGGATCTAGACACGAACAATCACACAGCAAACAAGCAAAAAATAGGCAAAAAAATTCCCCGGAATATTTGATAACAAATAAATTATTCGGGGCTGTAACTCTTTCTACCCGCTCGATTACCTCCCGCGATCGCCCCGTGATCGTTTCATAGAGACTGCTATCGCCCTGTTGCGTTACAACGCGAGCCCGGATAAAATAACTTGCGGTGCTTGACTTGACATAACACCGTACAAAAAAAGGGTACGAGATTGGAACTCGCAGTCTGAGCGGTCTAAATTTGGACCAATCCTTCAGTTCAAAGTTATTGATAATCGGTGATGTGGTCTACATGTGGATGTTAGAAAGATTGTATTTGTTTCTTGTTTTCTCGAGTTTTCCATTGATTCAAGCCAAACTGCGAGGGCCACGGTCAGTAAAGAGGAATCTGTGTAGACATGTTTGTCGAATAATTAATTTTGCAGTCGCTCCCGATTAATGAAAGTCAAACATTTCTGTTTGCTGTGAAAACTAGGAATCACGGGGCACGGCCTGAACTGACAGAGAGCTAACACATGGACCTGTCAAAGCTGTTCTACCACACCGGGTCAAGGGAAGAGCGGAAATACAGCGGTTTTCAATATGTCAAATCCTTTAAAGTCCGTATATCTCTCCATGTCATTTTTCTTGCTCATAACAAAATGATGTATCTCGTGATATTCAGATATTAGCGAGCAATCCAGGCAGATGTGGACTAGAAGTCAGCAGTAGTTTTCTTTATTGTTGTCTCTAGCCAGAATAGATTGGCTAATTCGCGACCTAATTTCTTGTTTGTTCTATTTTCTGGAAAAACTGGAGATCTTTTAGTTTGTAGAAGAGGTACAACAATTAATGTACACTTTGACAATTGTTTAAAATGCGTTGTGGCACTTATAAAAATTTTCACAGTTCCAATATATTCCAACTCCGTCGAATTTCTCATTTGCGCAAAAAAAGTGGAGTTGGAACAAACAAACACGAATTGTTCAGTTGTTGTTTTTTTGTTGTTGTTATTGTTTTTTAATTGTGTTGCCATAGCCAATAAAATCTGCTTGGAGATGGAATATTTTGTTTTTGTGTTCAGATCACTGCAAGGTCCTAATGCCAAAAATGTAGGAGATTCCCATTTTACAGTTCAAACGTATGCAGCGACGTATGGTAATTCTCAGCAAGAGGATTTATAATTATACAGATGCCGTCTCATGAGATGGCAATTACTGTATTTGGGAATGTAATCCAAGATTTTAAGAGGGTAATGTGCATACATGAAGGATTTTTCAAGCTAGGCATATCAGAAGCTGTGGACACTGCAATACTATACGCGCGAATGGAACTGTTTATTTTCATTCTGTTGCATACTTGGAGTGATTTATTAGATATTACAACAGATTACTAATGTATGAGATTTATGTTGCTTGAATACGTCAACAAAACTGTCTGAATAAACAAACCACAGTTGAAAAGTGCTGTCTTTAAACATTTGCCACGGATCTAGATTGTAATGTCCCATTTTACGTTTCTTCAGGTGCGTTTGAACTCTGTTCTTAAGTTAACTTTTATTATTAGATTCTACATTTCTACATCATTTCGGGGTCTGCAACATCCATCACAACCATACTCACCACCACACTCACAAGTGAATAAAGAAAGAAAGAAAGAAAGAATTAAATAAAATGACAATCAATCAATCAATCAATCAGTCAAGCACTCGATCAATCGATCAATTAGTCAACTAACCAACCAATCAATCGATCAACCATTAACCAATCAATCAATCACCAACCAATGAATTAACCAATCAAGTTCCTTCACCAAAGCTTTTCATGACAGATAGAGATCACCTCCTTACTCAGAACTGAGAATCACTGTTGTAAAGTGATATCTTCGATTTCAGAGTTCTGAAGGCACGTTTTTTTGATGAGACAATTATTGCGGTAGGAGAAGTTGTGGGTGGGTGACTGGGAAGACATTGCCAAAGTCTCGATTCTCGGTAAATCAAGATGGTTTGCTGATCAGAGACTTGGGAATATCCGGGCAATAGTGCAAGACCTTGACAGTCATAGATACCGAGAGACATTTGTGGTCAGTATGATGTTTCTGATGTGTCAAGGTCAAGGATAGGTGGAGGGGAGGATAGATTGACAGATTGTTGAATAAGAAAACGCGAGACTGGATAATGAAGCACGGAGAAATTTCACTAAATTGAACTCTTAGTCACAGTCATGCAGTCCTTTGGTAGTGATGTCGTCCCGGACAATAGGAAAATCGATATTTTGTTATGAATACATTTATAACATGTTGATCATGTTGATTTGCTGTGAACATCATACTATAACGGAGGTAAAGGAGGAACATGTAAGCACCTAAAATTTCTTAGCTAAGAGACCAAAAATTGTGAAACTTTGTCTTCTGCCTTAAATTGTAACGATAAATTACGTACGTGGACACATCAGTTTTAGACAAAATCCAGTCCCTAAGATTATGTGTTTACAATTTTTTTTTTTAACCATAAATTATGTGACGCATTTTTTGTCGTAAAGTCTCGAAATTGAGATCGGCAATTTCGTTTTTCGACAGTAGCTAGTATTATTAAAAACTAAGCCCTCAAAGGACCTCAAAATACATATTCAAGAACAATGATCGGCCAAATTTCTTGAATTGAGGGGGGCGATAGTGAAATTTTGTACAGATTTCATGGCCTATAATAGCTGTAAGATCAAACCAGTTTCCCGTATGAGCGAGGTGCCGATAATCATGAAGGTCTAGCGTATAAATGAATCGGCGCGGAGACCTGGAGATGAATTATTTTACATATAAGTGTTCTCCTCGATCCTCTATCTCGTTCAGACTGGAGAGGCAGAAAATATCATAGGCCTTGGAATGGTCTGACATTCTCGCCTTAATTTATTCTGGTTTCCCCGAACTGAGGCGTTTTATACCTTGTTTTTACACATGCATTTTTTCAATTTTTTCATTTTACATGTTAAGTTCTGGCTTTAAATTAGGTGGGTTTTTTTTTTTTTTTAAATAGTTTTTTGGGCTTTTCCCCCCTTTTTTTGACTGAAGAAGGCATTGAGGATGAGGTATGGGTGAATGTAATAAATGCCTGGTAATTATCTGACATCTTTTCTTCTTCCTCTTTTTTTCCTTTTTACTCTCTTTCTGTGCACGCCAAGTTTGTCACAAGAAACTGTGGGGGTAACGGTAACAACAGATTAAGATATACGCCGTTACACATGTATTTCTGCCTTTATCCCTACTAGTGCTTCTGCCTATCAGGCAGTTCAATGATTTCAGAGGTAAGTATAAATAGGATGATGGTCAATACATTTTTTCCTTTGTTATAAGTAAGATTTTCACTAGCTTGATGGTAATTTAAACTACCTCGTCAAAAGGGTGGCCTGTGCTTAAGGTTGCGACACATTATGATTGTATGCCATTTTTGTGGCAGGTCATCTTGAACATAGATGGCTACACCCTTCATTATCACCTGAATTCGAGCTCTGTTATGTCATATTAGCCAGAATTTAGCACAGGCCATAAATAAACTGATAGCAAAGATCTAGGTCTGTGCTTAAGTTGAGATCAGCTGAACTTCAATCATTGGCATGTGTTGTATAAGCCAAATCTCTCTCTTGGAGATGAATAAATAATTCGTATCTTGTTTTATCGAAGCATTGCTGGGCACTTTTGCAGTGGTTCTAATTTGGAAATCACAAAAGGTTTGCCCTGAGTAAGATAGATAAGGCAATACATGAAATAAAAAGATAAGACGAAATACATGAAAGGACGAAAATGCCACCAACGAAGTAATCAGATCAGGGAGAACGATGGGAGAAGATCGGGGCAGCCCAAAGTAAAAAGTATTGGACGATCCATTGGAAGACAAAAAGACGATACAAATGCAGGTAAAGGAACACGGGAAAAATAGAAGCAATGAATGACTAGAAGAGGAAAGGCCCAGTGAAGAGGGAGATGTGGTCTTTATGCGATGTTTGTTTGAGACAAACGAATACAAGAAATACTGACCCAAAAAAAAAAAAAAAAAGAGTTACAAAGAGAACAGAAGAACAAAAAAAAAGAACTTGAGAAAAGAGAAAATGGCACCACCACAACAACAAATGAGATAACGGAATGGACAGAAAGAAAATATTGAGGAAAGAAAGAAGGCAAAAGTAAAGAACCCAGAAAAGAAAAAAAAAATAACACAACCCCGAGAAAAATGAGAAGGACGGAAGGAATGATGAAAAAGTAGAGAATAAATATGAGAATGAGAGACAGTGACAGGAAACGATGAATGAACAATAGGGCAGACAAATGAATCAACAGTACGACAGAGACAATCATAATTCACTCACTGTGTTTATCCACGCTAAGTGTGATGTGAGGAGATATTACCACACTCAGCGTCTCACACGTCTACACAGACGCAAAAACCATAAATCCCTCCACGAAAATTGCAGTCACTATGTCTGTGTCCAGCCACAGAAACGTCAATTGTTCTCACCAATTCGATTATTAATCCCGAGCTCAAAGGAGGTAGTGTAATGGTCTTCCCGGACACTCCCTCATCCACTATTCAACACCGAAAGCGGATTCCACAATGTTCCAACTCACCCCCAATTTGGAAATCTATAAATAAAGTCAAGGAAAGGACACCTCGCGAGAGCCCATTACTGGTCTGGCCGATAACTTCTCGATAATTGCTCGTGTTCCATTTCGCTGCGCGCTAAAACAATAGAGGCTGGTGGGCCCAGCAGAGAAACGGGAGAGGGCCCTAAAGCGATTGATGAAGCGACAGAGCCAAAGGCATTACGGACACTCATGAATAGAATAGATTTTAAACTGGAGGAAAGAAAGAACTGCTAAATGGATAAAGGGGAGAGAGAGTGACGGAACGAGAGAAAGAGAGTTTATTTATTTACCACCCGGCGAGACCATCGACTCAGGCTTCAGAGACTCACCTCGACACAAGATACAGATTGCAACCACTGGAGAGGAGAACCCAAACTGAATTTTCTATCTAAAGGTCAAGATCGAACTCTCTAGAATAAGTGACTGGGGGTTTTTAAAGCGACCAGTTAATCTGTTGGCTCCATGGGTTTATGAGGGCGATGGTAAAAGCTCAAATCCGTTAGTTTGAATTGTGAATAGATTGGGCAGCCAATAGAGGAAGTTAACACAATTCCAGAGTAAAAAAAGCATAATTACAGGTAAGAAAATCAACCATTTTTTTCTTCTTTTGTTGAATAGTGAGAATAATCTCGTCACTCTGGCTGTTTTTGGAAAGTGATGACGTTGAGGAGGTTTAAAAGGTCAGGGTACATGGTTTATGCACTGTGTGATTAAGTGACAATAGTGAATAAATAAAACAGGCTCGACACACAAGAGATGGGAATGAATCGGAAGAACGGCATTGATAATCAAAGAGACAAAACTTTAAGGCTGTATAAAAAATCAGATACACAGGCATGACATGAAGTGATATGTACTTTGTACACCAATATAACTTAACCATAAACGTTAACTCGACATAATTAACACACTATGCTACACCAAAAACAGTGTTATGTTCCAGCTTCCATATGCATTAGTTTTTTGGGTTTTTTTATATATTCATTGTCCAGATGATTGTAAAGTAACTTTTAGCCAGCCCTGTATAAAATGACATAATGGTATTTGAAACCATTTAAAAAACCCTTTCATGCTATGCATTTTTAGGCACATGTTCTTTAATAATGATACTGTAATGTATATAAAATGTAACATGTACTTAGAGACATCCAATAGCCATGCTTTGCAATGCATTTTTTCAATAGCTCACTTTTATTAGTATTCCATGGGTTTTCACACAAATATAAGAGAGACAGACAGAACACACAAAAAATCAGTGTCTCATTTCACTGCCAACAATATCATCTTGCACTCACCAAACACCGGCATAATTGACTGAATGAGACAGGGAAGTCTGTCTCTATGTGTCTGATATAATCTGTCTGATGTGAGGAAAACACGGTGGTGTTAATTTCAGTGCTCTGGTTATGTCAGCGGAGTGAGACAGGCGTAAACTTGATAAATGTGAGTGCATGATTCATGGTGACAGGAGCCCTGCATCTCACAGCACTGGCTGATCGATTGATTTGTGTGGGGGGCCAATTATAGATGACATCAAGTAGTGACTTGTTTCTCTCCTTCTCGTTCTGTCTGTATGTCTGTCCGCTTGTGTCTCTATCTGCCTGTCTTTCTGTCTAGACTCTCTCTCTATTTCTTTCTGTCTTTTCTCTAGATCGCCCCCTCTTTTTCTTTCAATTCTCCTTTCTTCTATTTGGTTCCATCTTTCTGTCTTTCTCTTCCTTTCTCTCTCCCTCTTCTTTTGTGCACGCTTTCTCTCTCTCCTTGCCTTCTATTCTTTCTTCGCTTCATCTTGTCTTCTCATCCTGTAACCACGGTTTACTTCATAAACTATACTTCCCTTTCCTCTGACCAATGCGTTGGCAGAAGTTTTAATCAACATTTTCCCCCACCGTCAGCAAGTCTTAATACCAATCTCCCGCTTTCACTTTATGCTCTAATCTCCTTCCTCCTCCAACGCCTTTCTTGCTTACAGTATTCTTTTGACATCTACATTTTCACCATCGATATGACCAAAGTCTCAAATATTATTTATTGTTATTGTAATAATTAGCTTATACAGGGCTCAAATGTACACAAAAATGATGTGCTCTAAGGCGTTGAGATAAAATTAGAAACAGGAGTAACATAAGATCAGTTCATCATGCTCCCACTCACACACATTAACAAAACTTAATTTACTCTCATCCCCAAACCTCTGAGACCAAAAGGGCATCGTCTAGTTTCAAAGAAAATAGTCCTAAACAATTGAGTTTTGAATTTCTATTTTCAAATGTGATGATGTTCTCACTTTTCCTGGTACGGTGTCAACGCTAATGCTGTCCCACAAGTCAGGCCCACCAATAGGAAAAACATTTTCACTTAGCGACAGTCTGACTGCGGGGTGTCTCAAGAAGTTTCGCGTCCGCTGATCTTAAAGTGTGTGACGATCAACACTCTTGTATAGTCGAATGGTTCATCCTGAATAGAAATGAATGAAAGAAAGATAAAAAAAACTGTAAAAAACTATAAAAGGGGTTGAAACTTGTTTCCCTTAGCAGAAATCGAACTAGCTTCATTTTCTGACCTCCATCATAACAACGACCACTTTTGTTGTCTTTATCACCATACACACTAAGCACACTACCTACACGACCACTATTACCACAAAAGAACCCACCACCACTAAAAATGTCACTAAAACCGTTACCACACGTATCATCGTTACTGTCATTGTCATTATCATCGCGACTTTATCCATCATCTCCATCTACCAATCACATTCCTAGTCCCTGGGGCCAAGCAACCATTCGTATTCCTGTGATTCGAATCACTATTGGAATCGCACTTGAACGATGCGGCTGATTCGAATCGCGATTGGACTCACACTTGCATGATCCGACTGATTCGAATTGCGATTCCTGTCACTACTATAAATAGAACATACTGACTGCCCAGCCCAGGAATAAAACAAAATAAATGAAAGAGGTCAGGCTGCCAGGCCCCAATTTGATTGTGTTGAGACCAGCCAGTCATGATTGAGGATGTCATAGGTCATCTCCTCTGTTTTCCACCCTCACGACACGCATACTGACAAGAACTCGACATTGCTAGATCTCGTAACTTGACATTTTGACATTACAAACATTTTCTTGACCTTCGGGTGTCTGGCAGAATCTATGTATGCTACACAATAACAATTTTATGGGTGCTTGTGTTGTCTATACATAAATATGCTCACGTACAATGCGTCTGTTGTTTTATTTGAATGTTTCGCAACACATTTTTATCCCTGTTCTGTCAAAATTACTTGATTGCTTTCATTATTTTTTTTTTGTGTGTTTTTTTTTCCCAAAGTGCCAATACACACTGCCCTGCCGTGCACTTTTGTATCTCGGCCCTGGCGGATAGAGCAGCACGGGTGAAGGAAGAGGGATGACGACAAAGGGGTGTGGGGGTGGCCAGTAAAGTCAAAATGTGGCAAGCAGAAATGCCTCCCGTAAGAAACAACAATAAAACCCTTTTCTTTTGCGTTTTTGTTTTTATGGCATCATTTCTGTATTATTTTCTTACGCGAGACTTTCTTTTTTTTTGCCACAATTTGACTTTGCTTCAAGCATTGTTGTTGTTTTTTTGTTGTTTTTTCATAATATTTCGAGAGTTCAGTAAAGCTTGACTAACGTTGATATTTCATTTTGATAAATTCAGAAACGACAGTGATAATTTTCATGTTTTGATATAATATTGCTGTGTATCCTGCGGGCATAATTATGATTTTCGGTCTATATATAAGAGACCGGCGTACCTCATGACCTGTCCCAAATATGATTACTTTGCTCAAATTCTGACAAACCAAATTTATTCTACGTCTCGTCATGGATTGTCTGTGGCATAATTAAGTACAATTAACAGTCACTTCAGCTCAGACCTCCGTAATGAGATTAGTCGCCCGGATAAACAGAAATTATTTCAGATATTAGTGACACATAAAAGGATTACTAATTTATTTACTGTGATGGAAATCTCGGACAATCAGAATACGATCGAGGGCATCCAACAAAAAGGCAATAACTTAGAATTACAACTTTTCGGAAAGGACATACAACATTCAAAACATAGAAAAGGATTTTCTCATCACACTCATACACGCTTTTTTTTTTTTTTTTTAAATTTTGTCCGCAAACTTAAAGTGTTCCCGAAATAATACTGAAAAGTAAAAAAATTATACATGTGCAAGTTTCATGGAGGCCAATTATTACTGGCATGCCGGCCAGGGTCCAAATTTTGCATACAGTAGTTTTTCTCTTTCCGTGTTTTGCCAACCCATTTGTACATCTCAGATTTGAAGCGGGAATGAACCACCCAGCACCCATGATCCCCGGCATCTCTTGCGGGCCAGGGAAAGGTTCAAAGTTCAGTTAGTTCTGATTCACTTTCCTTGTTTTTCAGTATTTCGTCGCTGTTCCCAACGACTGTTGTAACTTCAAATTCATAAAAGTGTGGCTGTTGCTGGGGGACCAATGTCTAATTACAAATCCAAATAGTGAAAAAACTGAGTTGTGTTCACTGCTCATTCTATAGGCCCATTGCGAGTGACGTCACAGAGTGTTTTTGTTTTGTACTTCAGGCACCTAAAATGGCGGGTGGATCAGCTGACGAGTGTAACTTCGAGATATGGTCTAAGCGGTTAAAATGCCTGCTGGTTGCATTGCAGTTGACTGTTATGTCAGGGGTGGCAAGGATGGATCCAAGCTGGTCAGATTCCCTACCATCGGTGTAAACAAAGGAAAGGAAGTGAAAGAATTGACCGAACATCTCCCATGTGCGTGAACACACGTGTCATTGTTTACTGTAGGGAACTTTCTTTTAGCTCGCCGCCGATTGGTTCGCGACGCCTGAAGTGCTCACAATGCAAATCAGCTAACGAATCAAAATCAGTGCTACCATCGTCATGGTTATGCGTCGGTCCTGACAACTAAAATGGCCGATGTCCGCAATGGGCCTATAACTCTCTATGTAAAATCCCGCCCTTCCCTAGCAACAGCCTTTTTGCGAATTTTTTTAGTTACTCCGGTCTTAGGAACCGTGACGATTTGAAGTAACTATGGGAAACATGGACTGATTCTCAGCTCCGAGCTAAGCAGAGCTGCCAAGATGTCAAGTTTGGAAATCAAGCAGTTTTCGTTGTGGTCTCTTTCTGAGCTCATCTTCCGTGGGAATTCCCTTTTTTTTTCTTTCTTTTTTGCTTCTCGTGTGACAGGATAGTAATTCTGTAGCCAGCCATCACCCAGCATGCCACAGGAAAAGGGAAAAAAATGAATCAAGCTTCTCCATGGAATATTCTCCAAATCCCTGAATTCCTCTACTTTTATCACGCACGACCTCTATGGTCCTCCCACAATGAGCCGGTTACGGTCCACCCTATAGATGAAGAGCTCTTTATGAGATGCATAATTTCCCTCATTTCCCTCTCGCCTTTTATCGTCCTAGTGGCAGTATTCCTCACGAGAAAAGGATTTTTGCATATGCGTGTGATTTTTGCTCAGCACTTAATGTGTGCGTTGATTGTTGGGTGAAAAGTTCACGCGGGGCCAACAGATGGAGAATAAGATGGGGAAAGGTCAAAGTTTTTACATGACAGCAAAATTACCTGGTCTATCGCGATCAATCGATTGCTTTTCATATAGTGAGAGGTTGGATGCTGAAGACAAAGACTATCAGCATCCGAGACACATGTATGAGTATGTATGCAAGTTGGATAGGTAGTTTGGCTGGTTCCGAGGGTGAAAAGCGAGAACGCCGAGTCCATGATTTGTAGTTTCCTGACGAATTTCTTCACAGCATGCGCTGGTGTTGGCTTCACCCTACATGTCCGTCATTGTCGACATAATGTTCTGCTGTTTTGAAACCATTCTATTTCCTGAGAATGAAGAATTTGACGTGACATGAGGTGTGTAAGCCGCAAAACAGGAAACGTTGATGAGAAACCTCTGTTAAATTATACCAAGCTAAACTGCTATATAGTAAAGAAAGGATGAGGAATATCCAGCGATCAGAGATTCATATGATTTTGTGACCAACCTCCTTTGGGGATCCTTGCATGGCGGCACAACTCCTGCTGCCCCTCCTCATTGCTTGGCAGCTTTTCCACATCTACAATATGAGACAGCTCTGCAGTTTTGTTTTCAACTGTCGTTCTTATTTCTCTCCTCCTGGACTTCCTTTCTCTTTACCCCTCCCACGCCCCCCCCCCCACACACACACCTGTATTGTGACCAAATATCTTGCAAACGGCAGTAACCTATACTGAGCAAGAACTCCCATAGCCGAGGTATATGTATCCCTTGGTCGTGCACATCCATTTCAGAGGCTATGCGATCTCAGCTCTCACGTTTTCTCTAGAACATTATGATAGACGGACAGAAACAAGGGAAGACAGATAGAATGGAATTTAGACAGAGTGGGGAGTAAAGATAGACACCCGAGACAGAAGATGGGTGTAGAAGGAGGTTGTTATTTCCTTTACATTTCATGGTCGGACACTCCAAAGCAGGAAAATATTTATAGCTCTGTCTCATGCCTCCTCAACCTCTTCCTGTTCATGGCCGTCGTAATAAGTGACATTACTGAGAATTTACTGCTAATCTCAGTTCTGAAGCTGATTTTTCTGTGTTTTCCTAGATCCTGGAACATTCTCTGAAACAAACTCGTGAAATAAAATTATTCTACTATTAGTGCAAAACGGTAAGGTCATGCCATACAGCAAAGAATGTTTTACTGTCAATTTAATGTGTGTGTGTGTGCGAGAGAGAGAGAGAGAGAGAAAGAGAGAGAGAGAGAGAGAGAGAGAGAGAGAGAGAGAAAGAGTGAGTGAGCGAGTTCAGGACAGAATTTAATTTAGAACTGTGAAGGCCCCAACTGTCCCAGCCCCGACCCCACCCATTCTCTTATACAAAAAAAACCTACACAGACAGGTGAGACCAACATGAGCCACAGTGGGCCATAACAATAATATATTAATACAAATAATAATTGTTTGACTCAGGACATGGCTGGGAAATCGGCACACACAGTAGGACATTAACACAGCCCATAATGAGAGCAAACAGCATAAGAGAAGAGAGAGAACAGGACTGGGTATGGTCAAATACTGTTAATGATCGATGAACCATTCAGGTGTTTACAGTACACTGTTTAATCTGATATTCAGCAACATTTTGCTGCCATTAAATATGCGTAAAGAATGAGGAAACGAATTGTTCGGAACACACTGTCGTAACTCAAGTCTGGAAACAATGGGGGTGGATACACAGGGATTTACCCATTACATCAATATTTAAATACTTGCGTCACATGTTATTTTCGTGTTTTGTTTTCACATTAATTTGAATACCAGAAAACTGAGGTCATAACGGCTGCATGTCAATCAAGGAAGTGCCAATAAAATGGTGATGTGCCAGAATTTAAGTTAATTTAAATTTGAGTTACTGTAACTTTGCTGGGCGTCATCGCATCATTCAGTGATGCGTCCAGTGTGCAACAGTGACGAAAGGGTCAACTGTGTTAAGAGAATGGTTGATGCAGTTATCTTCAAAGAGATCAACTAGTTTTATATTCTCAGAAAATAAAAATATAATTTGGCTTTGTTTAATATCATCATCATCTTGGTACTATAATGGAGCTAAAGGGTCGAGATGTGAGCACAAAAAAAAAGTCGTAACTATGTGACCAAATACAATGAAATTGTGTGTGGCTGCCACAATGTTTGACAATAAATTACATGGACACATCCATTATTTTTGAACAAAATTCAGTCTTAAATGTTATGTATTTACGATTTTTGAGTCGCCGAAAAAACAAAGAAAAAACAACCACATTTTCGTCGTTAAAAATCGAAAAATGTGATAGGAGTTCTCGTTCTTTGCCTCTCGTTAAGCATTGGTTATCCAAAATCAACTGTATCACATTTCTGTATTCTGCAAAGAATTTATTATGTAACAATAGCTTCTACTAGTATTTGCACCGAATCCAAATGCCGTTGTTGATGTGGTCTAGATCTAGATATACACTTGGCCTTGGTACAAAGAATTTGCAAGATTTATGTTGCTCAGGTGCTCTAGTAACGCTAAACAGACTTCACACGGAATTTTACTTAATTAAGCATGTGAATCTGTGAAATCCACCAATTACCGGTTAGAGTACTGTTAGACAGTGCAGGACTTGAAAGCAATGGAAATCTATAATAGTTACATTAAATAATTCACTCAACTTTGTATTCTGAAATTAAATATGCTTTTTCTTCAAATCGCAAAAAAAAATTTAAAAAATCAAATTCTTTGAATACGGAAACAAACGGACATTGAAAATAAATTGGATGTTGTTACAAGTACGTGCGCCCCCCCCCCCCCAAGATATGTATGTTAAAATTCTTTTGTGACTCCAGAGATAGAGAGCTCCTCCTGAAATGCTCAGTAACAACAGCCTTAATCAGTTATGATTATTTATTCTTTCAGATTTTCTTTTTGTTTTTCTCCTGTTCTTTGGTTGAAAATAGGGGGTTGGGGTGGGGGGGGGGGATTTGGGGGGGGGGCAGGGTTAAGGATTCGATAAGATTTACGGTTGAGGATAAAGACTGGGTTAGGGCGGGTGTACTTATAACAACAGTCAAATAAATTAGGGAAGACAGAGCCCCACATTATAAAGTTTTGGCCTGACAAAGGATAATGGTAATGGTAATGAAAATGATAATGATAATAATAATAATAACAACAACAGTAAATATATTAATATGTTCTTTTAAAGCTAGCCAGAAAAGGAGAAATACTTTAAAGCAAACAATGATGATAGATAATGACCTCTCTGACAAAGGCTGATTGGTTTTGATCATGGCAAATGTGATGATTTTTGTGTGTGTTAGATCATGATTATAGCGAGATTTCGCTGGATGGATGAGTTCTTTTTCCTAGTAATTGAGATGATTTTCCACGGGGCCCAAATCCTATAGCTACTCTGGTCGGATCATCACTTGTCCTCTCTCTCTCTCTCTCTCTCTCTCTCTCTCTCTCTCTCTCTCTCTCTCTCTCTCTCTCTCTTTCTCTCTCTCTCTCTCTCTCTCTCTCTCTCTCCTACTTGTGCCTGTCTCTCTCTCTCTTATATTTTTCTTTCTCATAATCTCATTTTATCATTCCACCCCCCCCCCACCCCCACCCCCACAGCACGTGCATTTTTCATCTTTTTTAAAATTTCATTTCTTTCCTCATTCTTTCTCCTCCACATATCTATCCATCATATTCATCGTTTCTCCGTTCTCCCCATCCCTTCTACAGACTACAGACGTCAAAACAGAAAAACATCACTGAAACCATCTTGAAAACCTCATTCCACATTGACGGTTCTCAGCTTTAGGTGGGGCAAAATCCCATTAGAACTGTCCCTCAACATGATTAAACTCCACTGTTAAACTTTTTCCTATCTCCATGTAGACACATTTTCACACAAACATGTTCAGCACCATACTGTGAAGTAGCGGATCTACTATGAAACCAATGAAGCATAAGCCGCAGGGCCCCTAATCCCGGAAGGGGCCCTGAAAAAACTTTTTTAATGAGTGAATTTGGATCGTGCCCTATTGCTGTCGTTTGCGAAAGGGCCCCATAACATTTCAATCTTCAGGGTCTCAAAAATTTAGGTCAATCACTGATACTGTGGGGTCTCCCTCTCTAGTATGAGAACCGTTGGTACCAAAGTATCGCCTCAGCCACTAGTTTTCTGACCATAATACCACAGCTGTCACTATTGTTCACATTCCAATATTCCCCAGCTTTTCCTGCGGCAATACCCGGAAATCACTGGTGACAGAGTTCACCCACACTATGCCCTCTTCAGTTTCCTCTTCTTGTTTCTTTCTTCATATTCTCATCACTTCTGTTTTATTTCATCTTCGGTTCTTTGCCCCTAAGCTTCCCCCATTTCTAAAACCATCCAACATAGTCTCCTGTTTTCACCTAAGTTTGGATCCATCTTTCTCATTAATGTCTCTTTTCTCCTTTTTCTCTGGCCATTATTTTCTGTCTATGAGTATGTTTATCCTTTATTGTTTTACTTCTCCCCATGTCCTAACAGTATTTTACCTACTTTTAGACAGTATTTCTATTTCTTTCCCCTTCCTAGGTATCATTCTCGCTTATTTTTAGTGAACCATTTTATTTCCTTCTTCTTTTCTCGTATTCGCTGGTCATCTTTGTCTTTCATTCTTATGAGTCATTTTGTCCCTCCCTCTCTCTCTCTCTCTCTCTATCTCTTTGTCTGTGTGTGTGTCCTCTCTCTCTCTCTCTCTCTGCTCTCTCTCTCTCCGCTCTCTCTCTCTCTCTCTGTGCTCTCTCTCTCCCTCGCTCCCTCTGTGTGTGTGTGTCTCTCTCTCTCTCTCTCTGCTCTCTCTCTCTCCGCTCTCTCTCTCTCTCTGTGCTCTCTCTCTCCCTTGCTCCCTCTGTGTGTGTGTGTCTCTCTCTTTCCAGCTGTTGCCTACTTATCCGTACGTCTCTTCATCCACGCGAGTGTTAGTCTCCTTCTCCCCCCCCCCACCCCACCCCACCCCACCCCACCTCTCTCTCTCTCTCAGTCTGTTTGTCTGTCTGTCTGTTTTCTCTCTCTCTCTCTCCCTCTATCTCTAGCTTAATCTTCCTTTTCTCATCCACTTTCTCAAACTCTTTCCCGTCTTCCTCTCAGCCACCAACCCCCGTGATATTTTTTCCGTCGACCCGAACTCCTCTATCTGACCATTTTCTTCCTGTTATGACAGTTTAGCTGAAAGTTTCAATTTACTCCCGACAACTTCAATTTCACAAGCAAGCGGCCCAGGCTGTGATCTCTACATGATTCATGACCATCTGACAGAAACTACTCAAGATCCCTCAGGCTCTGTCGCTTCAGTTTCAATTGAACGACTTTTGCTGTCAATCAGAGGTCCCCAAACTGTTGCTTCAAGACTTTCACTATTATAATCTTCGTAATTCTTATTCTTAAATTCAATAACACGTTTTTTTCCCAATTGACAGTGATTATTAGAAAATATACTTGCCAGGCTCTACTTCACAGTAAAGTAACCATTCAAATTTAAAGTCGTCCGTCTATCTATCTATCTATCTATCTATCTATCTATCTATCTATCTATCTATCTATCTATCTATCTATCTATCTATCTATCTATCTATCTATCTACCTACCTACTTATCTACCTATCTGTATGTCTGTCAGTCCGTCCATCCGTCCATCCGTCCATCCATCTATCTATCTATCTATCTATCTATCTATCTATCTATCTTTCTATCTAATTATCTATCTATCTATCAATCTATCTATCTATCTATCTATCTATCTATCTATCTATCTATCTATCTATCTATCTATCTATCTATCTATCTATCTATCTATCTATCTATCTATTATCTATCTATCTATCTATCTATCTATCTATCTATCTATCTATCTATCTATCTATCTATCTATCTATCTATCTATCTATCTATCTATCTATCTATCTATCTATCTATCTATCTATCTATCTATCTATCTATCTATCTATCTGTCTGTCTGTCTGTCTGTCTGTCTGTCTGTCTATCTATCTATCTGTGTATCTATCAATGCAACGATCTTTTTGTCTATCTGTCTATCTATCAGTCTGCAGATAAATATTATATTATATTGTGTAAGCACGGTTGGCTTGATCAATAAAGCAGATCCCTGCTCCCATTCATCCATTCACATATTTATCAATTCAACCAACCATCTGCCCTTTCACTCACTCATCCATTGATCCATCCATCCATCCATCCAACCACCCATCCATCCATCCATCCATCCATCCATCCATCCATCCATCCATCCATCCGTCGATCCTCCCATCCACCCATCCATCTATCCATCCATTTACTCACCCACCCATCCATCCCTCCATCCACCCATCCCTCCATCCACCCATCCTTCCATCCATCCATCCATCCATCTATCCACTCACCTACCCACCCACCCACCCATCCATCTATCCATCCATCCATCCATCCATCGATCCATCAGCCCACCCATCCATCCATCATTCGTCCATGTTTTTGTTTTTTCATCGAGCTATTCATCCCCACGTCTATTTATCCGTCATTTTTTTTTATTCCACTAATCAATGATCCATTAATCAATGATCTTTGATCAGTTGAATTGATCAGTCAGAAGACAAACAATAAAATCAATCTCTCCATCAATGGCACAGCGAAAGGAGTAGATAAAAATCAAAACTACTTCTGAAAACAACGGAATAAGCACAGGCTGGAGTAAAAAGTAAGTGCGACGATTGAAAAACAAATGAGATGGGGAGGGAGAGACGCGGTTGGGAGGGGAGGGGAGGGGAGGGGAGGGGAGGGGGAGGGAGAGAATAACGGATAATATCATTATGGTAAAAACAGAAGGAAGCACTAGGAGGGAATGAACAAGGATGTGAACGAAATGAATACAGAAGGAGAATGAATCACATTTCTGTGCGTAAAACAGTTTCATGAAATGAAGATTTCCAGACCAGGTGGTTGTTTCCACTCTGTGTTATGCACATTGATATCCTAAAATCCCTGAATATCAACAGCGCAATCAACCATGTATCTATAATCTTCAGCGTCATCGGGCAATTTTCACTCTCTACATGTTTACGACTGATATCGGTGCTCAAGAACCGTATCTCATTCAGAACCAATTGTCTTATTTCCGAGAGAACATTTCGGCAAGAGACACTGTATTAACGAGCGTGGGGCCAATAAGAAAGGGTTAATGGTGTTGATCAGTCATGCGGAAATCAGATAGCCTCTGGTCATTCCTACACCATGATACTCCCCATCTCATTCTACTTTCACTTACACCAAAGATACTGGATACAATAATCTGAAACAGCGAGCGCGTTTAGCGTGCACCGATTTCGCACCACGATCTACTGGCGAATGCGAGGGAGTCATGAAGAATCCTTTTTACAACGCCACTATAAGGAAAATACTTAATTTTGTTCAATGTTCGGCTATCAGTGTTGGCCTTGATTGAAGTCACTTATTTTGTAATTACAACACCAATCGCTACGGGAAAACTCTGGCTTTTGTTTTTCTAGTCCCAGTAGCACTGTAATAAATCCTTATCATTAATTTTCCATTAAATCAATCATTCTATTCATGCAGTGCGTCAAATGTATGCAAGATTTTTTTTTAGAGGCGGGAAGAAGGGAATGTCACGATATTGTATAATATAGTATCTTTGCTTACACTGCAGTCCTTAGATTAAATACAGCTTTGCTACCAGACTGTAATAACCTGTGAAGTCTAAGACGTGCATCAGTAATCGATTATAATCCACTCAATTCTTTGCGGGCGAAATGACATCATTCAAACTGGTGCCCGTTGTCGAACTTCAAACTTCTCTATTCCCACTCTTAATTGGGCGTAAAGCCAAGTGTTAACGAAGTGTGTGTTGCTATGTGTCGCTGCATACTTTGGAAAGTGCTTGTGTCTACTCGTGTGTAATCTGCAATATCCTCTGATGACGCCATCTCGCTGTAGTGAAACTGACACCATTTTGGTACAACTGTGAAGTGGGTTTGGAACAATTCTGAAGTATTCTCATCTCGGCACTCACTGATGCTCAGATCATTTACTCGACCCTCTCCTGAGGTTCTTGTACATCTGTTACCAGTGTAACACTAAAAGATTGGTTAACAATTCGGACCGAGTGCATGTGTGTGTGTGTGTGAGAGAGTGTGCGCGCGATATAGTACCAACAAGATAATACATGCTCCCTAGAGTGCTGTCCAGTGAGAGAATTTTCGAGAGATGACCGTTGTGATGTAGAGATGGCTTGCTGAGAACAGGAGGACAGAAATAGGGAAGGACGTAATAGGAGAGTGAAAACTATAATCAACTATAAATCAACACTAATTTTACTTCCAAGCAAATAAAAAAAAAGATGTTATTCAATGTGAAGAAATAGTGAAACAGAGGCAAAATGCAGGGTATTTATTAACAGAAGTTATGTATTATTACGATAATTGAGCTATGACTTTACAATTTATATATCTTTATGTGTGACTAATGTGTTTAGCATTTAGAACTGCTCGAAAACCATTATCATGGTCACCTTGTAGGCACAGATAGAGTTTTTAGTAACTCAAACTGGCGTGAGAAGTTAATCAGAAACAAAAGTTAGAATACATCAGTTTTGAAAGTCCCCTCTCTCCAGCGACGTCAGACACTGACATAGAAGTGGACAGCTGCTCAAGATTAAAAGAGATAGAAAGAGGTGCAGGAACTCGTTTTCACCGAGAGAAGTTTGGGGTTTTTTGGGGTTGTTTTTTTTTTCTCGTAAAAGGCTTAAAACATACAGCCCTGATATGGGTTTGATTCTATTTTGTTAAAAAAAAAAAAGGTTCACTGAAATACACTTTCCCCCGTCTTACTGTTTAGTGAGTTCTAATCTTTGAAGGGGATTTTCTCAGAACTATTTCTCCGCCAACCCGCGTCACTACAATCTTAATATCTCCGGAGCCAAATGTCTAGGAGTCTTGAAATTTTGCATGTTGTCTACTAAATGGATAATAAAAGCAAACCAGAAAATTCATAAATGAGGAAGTTAGAAATGTCTCTAGATTCTCCCCTTATAGTTTTTATTCCATAAGTTTGATGTATTATGGTACTGTACTACTAAAGCAGCAGATGTAACTTTTGAGAGTGTGAGTTGTGTTTGGGTGAATGTTAATCTTCGGGTGAAGTGGCTTAATACAATAAAATACAAGGATAAATAGAAATATTGGCAAATGGGAGTCAAAACGTATGTCTTCATTTACCAGACTCTACTCTACCTCCCATTCCAGCCTCTCCAAATAACATTCTCTCTCCACACTTCTGTGTATCCAGAGCCAACATTTCACGATTTGTCCATCAGCATGGCAGCACAGAATGTGTCCAGTTCCCAGACAATTACAACTGCTTTATTTGCTTCAGGGATTGTCCCCTAATGACCGTTCTACAACCCCTGAAGCCCGTGTTTGACCGGTGGCCCCAAGGCGCTCTTAAACCTGGCTGCGGACCCTCGAAGACGCCTCCGAGATTGGAATTAGGCGGGGTAAATCTGCATACAACAAGACAGGGCTGGTTTTAAATGGAAGCAGAGATTGAACATCAGAAGAATTCGATGCCCGATTAGATGGTTAAAGAAGCGAGCCCTTTTTTTTTTTTATCCCTTGAGCTACACCCATTGACTCTAAAATGTGATGGCTATAATAACCGAATACATCAGGAATGAGTATGCCCATCATATTTGCAAATATGGAATGCAGTTGTGTATGTAATGGGTTTGTGCTGTCTTAATTTTATTGCTATGGCAAAGTATTCTTGCAATGAAAGTTAGATCTCCAGCCGAGGAATGCCAGTTTTCAAACTTCAAATTTAGTGTGACCGGCCCCGTTAAAATTAAGTGCACGTTATTTTGTCGCTTGAGTCAGTGCACATTTTAGTCATTTGGTGGTACCAAGGAGCTCTGGCACTCGGTTTGGCTATTTTGTTGGAGAAGTAATGAATCCATACTCTTCGCCTCCCGGGGGCAGAGGAAAGGATGGAGATAGGGTGGGAAAGAGGGGGGGGGGAGGCATTGGTTAATAAGAAGCTAAAAAGACAGGTTTAACAAAGCCGAATCGCTGGATTTGATCTGCTTTGATAGAGTGAAAATGAAGCATCTTGACAGCAGTACAGGAATGAAGCGGTTTAAGTTTCGTATCCAGACAAGCGTTCTTTGGTCTTTTTAATGACAAAAACCGACCAAAATGGCCATAGCATGCCCTTTTTTTTTTTGAAACTTTTAAAGTACAAAAGCAAAAATAAGACCAAAAAAGAGGAGGGAAATCATTGTTCGCACTTAAGTTTATCATAGGCTAACAAAATCTCTCGGGTCCCCACAGAAGAGTTGTTGTTTTTTATTCCTTCAAGCAGCAGATTTACTTTGTGTCTGGGTAACTTCACTGTGTCCACAATAAAGATAAACTAATGTGACCAGTTTCCATTTGTTGTCTGAGATAACTAACAGTGGACCAATATGTGGTCTGGAACAATAAATTAGGGTGCACGAGAAAGAGTATTCCATGGACATGGATTGGATGATATTGGCTTTCAGAAGTAACGGTTTTTAATCTTGAAGGAACAGAATATTACGGATTTATATAAAGGCACTCGTAGAAAGATTTACACCTCTGACAAAACATTTTCATGGAAATCCTCATACTTTTGTTTCGAATTAAATCAGCTCAGACAGCTAAGCTACGGGAAGTAGTTTTAATCTTATTTTCAATTGAAGACTTTTTATGTGGTGGACATTCGGTAAGAAAACGAAAATAGTACGACCGAAACCCAATGATATTTAAGATGTGAAAACTTTAAAACACGGACAGAATTAATAATATTTTTTTGTGTGGCTACATCAAAGAGACGATATAAAGTGTAAAAAGACAGCGATATGTTTATGTACAGTTTTATTTTATTTTTGGCAGTGCCACAGGATTGCATTACGTGGGGCATTTCAGCAGTCTCCGTCATATTTCTTTTTCATTTCTTTTGAAGTACTGTAGAGAAAAAGAGGGCAGTGTGGAAATACATTATGGTGATTATTTAGAATGTCTGTCCCTGGCTTATACAGAACATAGGCAAGGGTGTCCCTTTGACAAGCACCAGTTTCGCCCTATGAGCGTCAACTGTTGATCAATGTGTTACAAGAGCTGAAATGCTCTCAAGTACAGAGATCTGAAATGGTTGAAACTCTCACATAGACAAGAATAATTATGATCAAATACTAGTAATGATGTAATGAAATTTGCTGAAGAGTTTGAGCAAATTCAATGCCGCTGAAACAGAAGAAGAAGATTCTGGAATTCACGGAAACCCG
The DNA here is from genome assembly GCA_963931925.1 of Onchidella celtica. NCBI lineage: Eukaryota > Metazoa > Mollusca > Gastropoda > Systellommatophora > Onchidiidae > Onchidella > Onchidella celtica. The sequence continues at coordinate 22,938,646 of OZ007571.1, forward strand.
GAAAAATTCGATTGCCATCCTATCAAAAGTTACATTGTCAGAGAATCTGAATATTCTCACATCGTCCATGTATACCTTTGAGTGGACCATTGGAAACGAGGACCAAGTACCCTTTTTAAATGTCTTTGGCGTAGTGGGATACACTCTTACATTGATACATTGGCCGAATTATGTACTTTCCAAATCTCGGAATGAGTCCCTTGCAAGACAAGACCTGTGGCTGCCGAAGGTTAAGTTATTGGCTGTGGGGACTTCTATTGGCTATCTCAGGCCAGGACAGAGTTCATTTGTCAAGGATTGTTACGGTTTGCTTAGCTGGACAAATGTTTTCACAGACAAATGAAGGGCTCTTTGACAAAACAGCGTAGAATACTCTGGACTGAGGTGGTCAGAATAAAATGCGTTCATATCACTGTAATTTAATTATTTTCTCAGTGGTTTTACTGAGGATTAGGTGCCCACTGTGTGTCCTTTGTTCCTGCAGTACAGTAATCTGTATTTTGATCATTTTATATTCAGCTCATCTTCAGAAATGCCTGGGTATGACTTGAAGACAGTTTTCAATTACAATCTACCGTAATATCGCCATTTTCTCTGGCCGACTCATTGATATTACAGCCCTTACAGAATTACCAGGATGTTTACAATGCCATTTCCCGTACATGACTGATATTAACTACATTAACCGACAACTTACAGTATACTAGTCTCCACATACCCTTTGTCTTTGGAAGACATCCAAGCAGGCCCAGCATCTCAAGACACATGTGGGGTATTTTGTCATAGAAGACGTGAAATGGCGTACACAGCAAGGGTATCGACGAGGCCAAGAATGGGCCCCAGAAAGACAGTGGTTCTACAAACACCAGGAGATCGCTTTTCTTTGTCTTATTGTCCACATCCAGGGCTCCACAAGAAGCTTCTCCTCCTCAAGGACTCCCTCGATACTCCCTTTGAGCTCTGGCAAGGTCCATATTTGTATGAAACACACGCAGACAGATCCCAGAACGACTCTGATTGGAGGAAACAGATAGGTTTTGCTTTTACCACAAGATGTGAGCTAGTAATTTCAAGAGTAATTCAACGTAAATACGGCCATTTTAGTCTCTTTTTGTTAAAATTGGAATATACCACATAAAAGAACATATCTTTCAACAGTCCATGTCGTTTTGGAGAAGGTGCTTGTGGAAGTCAGTAAAAGTTTGTCGTTTTGAGGTCAACGAGCATTATAAATTGAATTAAAAATAAGCACTATATTACTTAACCATAGACAATCCGTATTCGAGAAACGTTGAATTGTCGATAAATGCTTTCTTTTTTTTTTTTTTTGGTCCAATTAGTGAATTTGCGGGAATCAAAACTAGTTTCACCATGGTCTATCCCTGCTAATGCATTACATATTAACGCTGGTCTTGTTGAATAGAGCGGAAAGAGGTGAAAGTCCCAGATACTGTCAGTTTAACACACCCTAGATTCACGGCATGAGGTGTGGGCTGTCTTATTTTTGGAAGAATCGTAACCGATCTACACCCCAACATTGGCTCCTGCTTTTGTTCTCGTAATATAAATATCGCTTTGATGTTGTTGTTGTTTGCTGCTCCCAGGGTATTGTCATACACCTGAGAGATCATCGTCAGCAAGTAGATAAATAAATAAATGAATAAATATAGTAGCAAATAAATGCCTTTATTGTAGTGAATACTGAGGAATACCTTGTTCTGTCATTTTAGAATGGGTTGCTGACGTCAAATGTCATAATTATTCTATCCTGTGGCATCCATGTTCTAGTACTGAAGATTTTGGGTTCTTCGGAAACTTTCAGCATTTCGATTCTTCACCAACATAGCCCATTCCTCTTTCTTCCTCAATAATATCGTATTTGTCCTTAACACAGAGATAAATGATCATGGACAAACCACAGATATTGAACTTTTGTTATTCATTAATCTTATGCTTCCAATAGCCAGAGAGTAGAGAGAGGCGGGGGGGGGGGGGGGAGGATGTATGTCTGTGAGTGAGAGAGAACGAGAGAGAGAGAATGTGTGTGTGCGTGTGTGTGTGAGCGCGCGTGTGTGTGTGTATGTGTGTTTGAGAGACAGTAAGAAAGAGAGAGAGATAGAGAGATTATTACACTTCTCTTCATTTGGGAGCGTCCTTGCAAACATTCACTTGAGACATCACTCTTCCTGTTGCCTCTGAAACGTAAAGAATGGAATTGTTGCCAAAGAACGATAGTGAAGTGAAAAACAGAACTGATTTTCTTCTGTTTAATATTTCAAAGCAGCCGGAGGGTGTTATTTCAGTGTTATTACCCACACCATCCAACACCTGTCTGCAGCCAACAATTTTTATTTGCTGAACATTTACTTTGATCAGAGACATCAAATCCAATATGACTACATTTACAGACTGCCATTAGTCTTTCATGTAAACTCATGGGTTTTCGTTTTTAACATTCCAATTCATTCGCAAAAGGGCTCAGTGTTGTCAATAATTGTTTTAGGGTCCGTGTGGAGGCTAAAATCAGGCTCAACCTCCAAGCCTGTGTTATTATTTAGTCATCTATCCTCTGTGGCAGGAGACGAGAAGATGATGTTACGCTGTCTGGCAAAATGATTACATTGGTTATGTTAGTGTCCGCGACATGAGATACAACAAACAATGCCAACAGTGGCATTCATGTTCTGTGTCCTGTTTGTGGTTGCCTTCAGAAAATAATGTCAATGCATCTCTGCCCTTCGGTGAATGGTAGGCGAGGGTCGTAATCCATCGAGCCTGCCAAAATTGAACCCTTTTGTCTAGTATTCCTGAACCGGTGTATCTGTGACATTTTGTATTAGTTTCGTCTATTAATTGTTACACATTGTCCTCGTGAACGGATAAGAATGTCTACAGTGATGAATCCCTGAGTTTGTTGACCTCGTTGTCGATGCTGAAAAGCTGATGATCGATGTCGTTCATTATGTGGTTAAATTAGTTCAGCATTGCTGTAACTGAGTTTATAAACACTGGAGATTCTCAAGTGCTAAGATTTTTGTTTTCTCACATGGTAAAGTTTCCAGTATGGAGAAGGGGGGAGAAAATAAAACTAATCAGTAAATGAATATTTTAACCGATACATGGAGGGGTATTTGCCATATTGTTGTATGCGATATTTTGCCGATTTTGAGGTTTTGTCGTGAAAGTGATTTTCTCACTACTAATTTTATTATGTATATGTGTCATATCTGTGTATTTTTCGTGGGCGTTTTTATGCTTTTCGATTTTGAAGCGTATCGAACAAAACCCAGATTTTACACAATCCTTTGAATTTCCAACCCTCATTATTTCGAAAAGGAAAATATGCACATATAACAATATGAAAAATACCCCGACAAAATCAATAAAAAGGTTCATCAAAAATGAAAATCTTTTTGTTTTACCTGAATGGCAATATAACAAAATAGTTGCAACAGCTTAAAGAGAAAAAAGTGGCATGCACTCACAAAGAATTTTTTTTTTTAAATGTGGATCCGTGAAAAAAGTTTTCAGGGAAGTTAAAAAGACGATTTCCCTGCTAAGACGATTTGTTGAGGAATCCATTAATATGACTAACCCTGTTTCTGTCCGTTTTTCTCTCAGTGTGGCATGTCGCATGTCTCTACATAGCAGGCTGGAAAATTCCATGTAAAAGGACCGTTCAGTTTGCACTGAGGACGCAAAAGAGCCCCTAAGTGGTCAATAGACGGTAATGGTAGAGAAAAGCTAAGTCCCCTCGGCCGAGAATTGGAAACGATTGATTGGTGATTTGATTTTCTCCAGTCCCAGTTCCCCTGGGGCTAGGGTGATGAAGGGGTGGGGGGGGGGGAGGATGGGGTCGGGTCAATCCGGGATGGACACACACTCAGAGTGGGATATACAAAGGAAGAAAGACGTGGGTGGTTTTTGAGAATGACTCTGTTGATGCTTGTCTTCGATCTTTATTGTTTAAACTAATAACATTAAAATGTATGCCCTTGCTTGAAGATCACATTACTGCATATGCAAACACGTGTCGTAGAGGTCTTGCATTGCGTGTTCTTTAATTCTTGACAACCCTCCCTCGATCAGGTACCGAAATAGTTCCTTCCCATAAACTTTACTGTTCTTGGCGAAACTGCCGGTCGATTCCTAAAGAGACAACTGAGACCAAGCTGAATACACTCTCGTTTTTATGGAAGGCTGTCGTATATTGTTATGTAAATGAACAATTTGGAAAGAAATGCAAATAATAACCTAGCACTTTTAGATGATGCATTAGTTGGAAGAAATGAAAATAATGAAAGAATAAAAGATTGTATACGTCACTGCAAAGACCTGAACCAGCATCTTGAAAAAAAAAAAACAGAAAGAAAAATAAAAACAAACTAATAAAAACAAGAAACATGTTTCATATTGTACTCTCAATGCTTTTGTTATAAATAGATATTGTGTCTCAACCTAGAGAATGGGTGAGGGGAAAAGGGGGGGGGGGGGGAGTGGAATCGGAAAAGGATACGGGGGAAGGGGGAATGATGCTGTGATAAAAAATATAGTTTCGAAATCAATCAACTTCAAAAGGGCTGGAGATTCTGATACATCGGCCATGCTACATTTTGCTCCCCTTCTCCACCATACATTGCTTCTCTTTATACTTTGTGCTTGTCACCATATAATTTGTTTTCTCTTTCTTCTAGTTTCAGTCCAAACTTCATTTCTATATATACCCTGCTTTTCATTTTTATTTTCGTTTTTGGCCAGTTTGTCTACCATTTAATAATATAATCCCTTTTTCATCGATCCATGTCAGCTGCAATTAAAACATACAAAACATGGAAAGATGCCATGTTTTGTAAAAGACCGAAATAGTTTCGTTCTTGTGCATGAATTGAATCAAAGCATTGCGTCACAGTGAGGGACATCTGATATAAAACCGGCTTTACATCATTATAAAACACGGTATAATCAAAACTTGGATTTGGGAATCGCAGTACACTGGAAATAATTATAAGGAAGTGAGTAAATTTGAGGGCATTGAGGGGGCAGATCTAAGGCTTCATCCATAAAGTATTCACGCTGATCGGGGATGCTCCCAGTATGTCCAACGCGCACATTTGGGGAGGGGAGGGGGATGTCTTCGCGTGCAAACTCTTTCAAGTTACTTTAATGAATTAAAATATTTGGTTTTATCTATATTTTTTTCCACGAAATATGTTGCAGGTATATAAATATCAAATACAGGTTATGTTTCTAATGAAACAGTCAAATTAATAATCCGTACTTAACGCCATAAATTTAAAGTTTCAGAATATCATGGATATTCAACGTTTTAATGGCCGTATGTGTGTACAGAGAGAGAGGGAGTTGAAGCTAAGCGTTTTAAAAAGCGTAAAAGGATGTGGGAAAGAAAGGGTTACAAAATCGCCAAAATCGAGAGTATATATCTTATGGATGGCCCCTAATTCATTTCCTAATTTAAAACTAGGGGGAGATTGATAGAAACGCCTTGATAAGATAAATGCAAAGCTATGGCAGCTTTTCTCTCATGCATGGGGACTTTGTCCAGATTTATCGGAATTTGATGCTAAAGAGGAAGGGTGCAAAAAACGGACAGGAAATGTCCTCACACTTAAATTTATATCAAAGAGGGGAAAATATGTGAATTGGGGGGGATAGGAAGATGGGAAGTATGGCAGGAAGCACAAAAAGAAAAAAAAGGGATATGGATAGGCTTAGACAAAGCCACATAAACTCATGAAGTGCTTAAGAGAGTGGACGGGGTGAAGTAAAAAATTCTAGAATATATACTCACAAAAAATAAGGATATTGGGGAAGGTGTCCAGAGCTGTCTTGTTTACAGATCGCTTGGTTGGAATGGGGAGAAAACTAAAACATAGAGGATGAAAATGAGATATGAAAGTGGGAAGGGGAAAGAGAGAGGAAAGGAAAGGGGGGGGGGGGTATAATCTATCAAATCAGATTTGTGAAAGGATAAACCACGTGCGGTGTGCAGAGAATATTGGAGGGAGACAGGGGCCAGTTTTTGAAGAGTCCAGAGCTGGTCCTCTGTTGATGCCCGTGTGATTTGTTTACAAAACCCGACCACTTGCGAAATTATGGTCTGTATGACGTTTACAATCTCGCCACTCGTGATTGGTGGGCTAGTGATATAACTGATTCAGAATAGAGTAAAGGAAACGTTTGGATCAGGGCTGAGGGTAGGGCCTGGCTTATCGTTGTTACACGACAGTACACTGCGGTAATGCATGCTGGACAGGAAATGTTTGCCAACAACATGGGCCCCCAGTCTGTGCTGATCTATCAAAACATCACCCACCCCAGTCAATTCAACAGCTGCGTATTTCGGTCACAAACCATTCCTTCTAGGCAAGAAAGAAAGAAAGAAAGAAAACAAACAAAGAAAAAGAAAGAAAGAAAAGATATAGAAGAAAGACAAGAAGATGTACCCAACACACCATAAAATAATCAATAAAGGTAGGTTATGGTCTCTGTTGAGGAAATGGAAAGTGCTGTATTTGAAATCATCGGCTTAAGTAAAGTGAATACTCATATTATGAAGTACAAAAAAAGGTCTTTAAAGAGAAAGCTTTGGGCCGATTTGAAAATACTTTGCTGAGTCACCCGCTGAGACTCAAATTGTCTTAAATGTAACGAATAAGTCCACTTTCTTTTATTTTTTTTCGAAAGATGGAGCTTACATTTTGACAGCTCACTAAGTGTAGACGCTAACGTCAAAACTGAATTGACAGAATTTAGTCTTTTTAATACAAACTTAAAAAAAAAAATCTAACAAGATCACTGCAAATTCAGATTGTATCACAGCATCTTATCTCGATTTACTGTTTTAAATCTGGCTTTTAAGAGTAAAATTTTATCTTCATTTTATCAGTGAACTAGAATTCCCAAATATCAGCCGGGCTAAAGTGATCCAAAATCACTGAGAAAAGAGCTTGGATCACAATAAGTCTTGTTCCTTAAATTTCAGTGCTCAAACTGGCTCAGACACAATAGACCCAGAATAGAAAGACCAAATTTTCATGGACAGACATGACTGAGATTATCAGTTGTATTCTGGCATGGGTCTTAATCTCTCATAGATATTTCTTTAGTCCTATACGTAGTGCTCCGTATACTCTCTACGTCTGAAAAGAATTTGAAAATAACTTGCAGTTGGTGCCCTTATGTTCAGTTATTTTCGTCGTGTTTTATTTCATACTTTGTTCTTCCTCTCCGCCGTTATTCCTGTCTTTCTACAGGCCAAAAGATTGACTTAAAACTATTGTTTTATTCGTTTCACTTTCTTTTCTTTTTTTTTTTTTCCTTTGTAACTTTACAACTTCTAATCGAACTCATCGCCTCCGTCTCCTCCTTTTAACAAAAAAACGAAAAAATAAAACTCTCTCTCTCTCTTTCTCTCTCTCTCTCTCTCTCTCTCTCTCTCTCTCTCTCTTTCTCTCTCTCTCTCTCTCTTTCTCTCTCTCTCTCTCTCTCTCTCTTTCTCTCTCTCTCTCTCTCTCTCTCTCTCTCTCTCTTTCTCTCTCTCTCTCTCTTTCTCTCTCTCTCTCTTTCTCTCTCTCTCTCTCTCTCTCTCTCTCTCTCTCCCTCTCTCTCTCTCTCTCTCTCTGCACTGCTTTTTATTCTTCCTTCCACTGTTCTCTCCGTTTTTCAGTGCTAAATTTAGATTTGATTTTTTAAATTGCATTGAAGATGAAAAGCAATAATAACAATGACACCCCATTCCAATACCAGACTGGCAAAAAGTGCTGTTCTCTTCATTCATCATGTCATACAGACGGTCAAAGTCAAGGCCAAGGTCAGTGTTTGCTTTCTGCTGGTCAGGGGTGTGGGTGGGGGCGGTGGAGGTGCACATTGAGAAACTGACGTGAATATCCAACTGAAAAGAACGATAAAGAAGCTGTTCTCACAGGAATGATGAAATGCATTTTATCTTGATCTGGATGTGCAAATTCAACATTGCTGAAACGTGATGAGGGTGGAGAAAAAGACGCGTGGAGAATGTGTGCATATATTACATCAATACGTGTATGTGGTTTTTGACGTTTTGTATAAATAGACAGATTGCATTAGTATGTTATAGACAAAATAAAACATATTATCTGAGCACGCATTTAGGCATGTGCCCATGATATGTTTATTCGTAAGTGTCTAAATGCCTGTGGTCATAATATAATTATGTGTACATCACAAGGTCTGTGCGTATTTCTAGAAGTGTTAAAGAAGTGTATATTTATGCGTGTTTGCTTCTTTAGACTTTCTTTTCTTAAGGAGGGGGGTTGTTGTTGGGTGGGGGATAAAAAGGGGGGGGGGGTGGGAGGATACAAGTAGAAAAAAAAAAACATTTTATATATACACTCGTCACCTTTCTCTAGGACTTGGTATCGGTAACTCAAAAATTTGAAAAACTCGATTTCTGTATAATTATGTTCAACTACATTCAAACCGCAAGGAACGATCTTTGCTCTAGAATACTAAGCTGACAAATAATCGAATAGCAAAGTTTCAGATAGTCTTCACCACTGAACCAGTTGTAGGCTACTAAAATGAAACGGTTTTTTGCTTCTCCTGAAAAGTAGGCAAAACCAGTTACTACAGTTTTAGAGGGACGGTGACGCTATTATACACGTGAACTGGAATGCATAAACCCAAAGCACTCCCCAATTCATGAAATAGAATCAACTTTGTGTGAGTAAAAGGGAACCAAAAGGAAAAAAGAAAAATGAACAAATTTGCCAGCTGCAGATTATATGCAAGCAAGCACTTCTCCCTGTTTCTCGGAGACAGAAATTCAAATGAAAGAATACCCCATATGCGGGGGCCTTTTATCCTCAGCGGACCGGCAGTTGAGCCGCTAAACGGGGCCGGCAAACTGACAGGTCAAATTTCGCACGGCAAAGAAAACGTTTGCAATCGGGAATCAAACCGTGAGCAGTGTTATTTCCCATGGGTGGGCCCGAAATTTGCAGTTTGGGCCCGGATTAATTCTGGAAAGGGACAGCAATCGCTCCCAATTCATCCCTGTGTCATGATATATCATGAGTGTCCCAAAGCACGCGCAGGGAGCCTCCAACTCTTTGCTCACCACCAGCAAAAAAATAGCAGATGTGACCCCACATGTGAAAAGGAAGACAGTGCGTTGTCGGGAGTGAGTAAAGCATTGGAATTTAAAGCAAACCAGCTGTTTCTGATCGTAGATACATGTTTTATTACGTTCTTTATACTGGTGAATTGAATGTGAATAGAGGAACGACTGTAAAGCTTTCAGGGCTTGCATTTTCACGGGATGAAGCGCTACAAAATTGTTATTTATTATCATAATCATGACAGTAAATGGATATGGAAATTTTAAGGGAACAGCTCTAGAATGGGAATATTTAAGACATTCCAACGTAACTTCAGGAAGTACTTCAATTTTGAGTCTCATTTGACCTCAAGGTTTCGTTATATTTAGCTCTATCATCTGTCTTTTTGACTGCGGCGGAGGGTGTTTAACAAGAAAAGGTTTGACTTATTTATTTATCTATATTTTATGAAGGGCATGAAGTGTCCAGTCAGTAAGTCCTCTGAGCCATGTCTGAGCATGAGTTTTACATCATTTGTACCAGTGGTCTCCATAACAATAATAATATGCTGTTATTTCAAGTCATATTAAATACCTGATTGTTGCATGCATGCAGTGCTGTGGTTCAAATCGTAAACTTAAACGATATTACAGTAAGACACATCAAAATCCTCATCGAAGACTTTAATTCCTCTCAGCCTCCCCCCCCCCCCCTCCCCCTCCAAAAAAAAAGCAGTCTTTTTCCCCAACAGTAAAGAATACGTAGAAATTAATCTCTGCATCATCCGGTAAAGCATGCACTGTTTTTGCACAAAGAATACATGAAGCTGATTTAAGTTTTTCAAAAGTTTTTGATAAGATGATTTGTGTGTGTGTGTGATAAATTAACTATCAATAGACGTTGTCCGGCCCTTTCAATTTGAGACGCTCAACCTCGTGAGTCGGTCCATCTGTCTATCTATCTATCTATCTATCTATCTATCTATCTATCTATCTATCTATCTATCTATCTATCTATCTATCTATCTATCTGTCTGTCTGTCTGTCTTTCTGTCTGTCTGTCTGCCTGCCTGTCTGTCTGTCTATCCATCTCTATCCATTATTTATTTGACTGCCTGTCTATCTGTCTAATCTCCTCTTGAGCGTTCCTAAAACAGAAAAATCCATGTACATACGGTGTGGATAGCTGGCCATGTGTACTGGTAGAGAGAGTGAAAGAGGTGGAATTATAAATTGAGTTAACCTTGTGTGTGTGAGCAAAAACATGGCTGAGGAATGTTTAACACGACATCTCTGTCAGCTGATGCAGTTTCATGTTTGCTAGCCCGACTGCGCGAGTCTGTCTAACAAACCAGTGCTCTCACTGGACTGTCAGTCTGTCTATAAATCTGTCATTTGGCACGTCGAAATGTTTACACATTGATGTATCCTCTCTCGGCTAGCTCACCGTATTTTGACGCTTTGTCTATTTGTGTGCCTCAAGGTCTGTTGTAATATTTACATTTCGATGTGTTCTGTCCTCGAGAAACTCAAAATTGTGGCGTTTTGTCTATTTGACTGTTTGCCTATTTGTCTGTCCACTCTCCCACTTTTCTGTTTGCAGCTTGATATTTCCGTCTCAGCCAAAATTCCCAAATACGAGTTACGTCAATCAACAATCCTACGATCTCACTGGAACTTCCTAAACCTCCCCGCCCCACATTCCAGTCAATCCTCACTCCACTGATTGTGTCCCTCAAGAGCTGTCATTTCCAGGAAACGGTTCACGCCGCCTCTTGTGAATGAAAGATTTTACGACGTGAGACATCAAGAGACACACACTAATAAAGATATTCAGAAGATAACACCGCTGCCGTGCAGTTGAGAAGGAGGCAGGAAGAGTTCAACGGCGCGTTCTTCTTTTCTCCATCCATCCACATTAGCAAAATGATATACACTGTTGACATAATGGCTGCTTCGCTATCTTCAGCTGGGTTTTCATGTGTACGAAACGAAAGAGATCCATCAGCTAGGAAGTGTTTCCATGTGTACGGAAATGGCCTTTCTGTACAAATGAAAGCATTATTTTTTCTATTTCACTACTTGAAGAGTTTTTGTCGTTTCTGTTGCCGTCCCCGTTTCCGTTTCCACACTTATGAAAATGCCGCTTTAGCCAAACAATTTATTTGTTTTAGATGTGGTTTAAAATAACAGATAATTTATTAAAGTTAAAATTTCACCGTTTTCGGGTGAGAGTTCTAGCTTGGCTCATGATAGAGAGAATTCACCAATAGGTTCCTTGTTCACTGGGAGCCGAAGCGAAAAAAGCATGATATTTATTTTTTGGGGATTATTACAGCGGAAGGAGGATTTCCTTTTGGCTTCCTGGCAAAGATGACACAAGAAGAAATAAGCTTGAAAATGTTTGCCTACCGGCGAATGGACAAAAATGTCAGAGGGAGGACGAGCAAGGGGAGATAATGGGATTTGTGGGGAGAGAAAGCTGATCGCTGATTGATGGAGCTGTTGATGGTGGTTGATGATTGGATAGAGGGATGGATGGAGATGTTGGGTGGTATCTTGTGGTCCTTGGTTCGTGGGTTGGTTGGTTGGTGGGTTCGTTGGTTGGTGGGTGGGTTAAGTTGTTACTTGGATGCTTGACTGACTGGCCTGCTGGCAGGTTGATTGGTTGGTTGGTTTGGTTAATAGTTTACTTGGTTACTTCGTTGCTTGGCTGACTGACTGGTTGGATGTTTGGTAGGTTGGTAGATGGGTTGGCTGCTTGGTTGGTTGGTTCGCTAGTTGGTTGGTTGGTTAATCTTGTAGTTGTTTGACTGGTTGATGGGTTGGTTGGTTAGTTCGCTAGCTGATAGATCGCTCGGTTGGTGGGTTGGTTAGTTGCTGGCACATTGTCGAATACAGTAAGATCTTAAGCTCCAAGTGTTGCGGCTCTTATATTCTACAGGCTAGATTATTATCGTAGACTTTATAATAATAATTAGTAAAAATGTCATTTCCGTAATGGACAGGAAATCCAGTTACCAGCGTTTCTAGGCGGTCTGGATATTCGAGAGTGAAGAAGTCTGAATATTTTAGAGCTTATGAAGAAATCGCACCGCTGTTATGTATAACAGTGGACTGTGGTGGAAGGGACGTAACCATGTAAAATTGTAATTCCTCACAAAGATCAAAAAATTATAATGCTTCCTAAAGATCCTTCCTATCTCAGGCAAAGACCAAACTTACCAAAAAAGAGCTGAATAAGAAAGGGCATCGGGCTCTATGATTATTTACTGTAATGGAACTGGGGGGTGAACATGTACGCATCTAAAGGTTTGTGACCAAAAATGATAAAACTGTGTGCTGCCTCAAATTTACAGGATAAACTGAGTGGACAGATCTATTTTGGGGCAAAATTCAGTCTTTAATATTATGTATCTACGATCTTTTTTAGCCGCAAAACGGAGATACATATATTTTTTTTTGAATAACATCGAAAAGGATGTTCGGAATTTTGTTCTTCGCCTCTTACACATTACTGCTCCAAAATCAACTCTGTCATTATCTACCTATTCTGCAAGGAATTGTGGTGGTGTGACAGTATGTACGATTAGACATTTTGCATCGAATCCAAATGCCGTTATTATCGTGACCTAAATCTGGATATACTGCTGGGTTGGGTACAAAGAATTCGAGAGAGTTATCTTGCTCCAGTCGGCTGGTTTCTCTCAAGTGGTGAAATGAGGAAAGTAGTATGACACATCTCAAGACCAAGAGAACTTGCCAGGAACGATTGTGCAAGTTACAGCACACGAAACACGGGAAGAGGGGCAGACACTGGCGAAGATGGGATGATGGCATCCAGGAGTGGTTAGGCTTGAGACTAGGCGAGTCTCTGCGAAAATGAAAGAACAGAATGGGATAGGGAAAATGAGGTGTCAGACTCTTGGACAGATAAGAGAAATGCATAAAGAACATTTGACACATGAAGCCGGCACAATTCAGCTCAGTAACGGCCCTCTTTACTGGGTGACCGATGTGCAGTATGCGGTATTTCCAAAATAATCGGAGTTTATAATGCTAATAATAAATTGAAGGGCTTAGATCTAGTTCTATCCGAGACACAGGATACCGGGACGAACCATTCCTTCTTTCACTGTATGTCCACAACTTGATCGCGTATAAACAGGGTGAGTACTGCTCACTGAGTTTTTTGGTAGTACCAGAGAGTATAGATGTATAGAGAGGTTTCACTATTGTTCGATTTGCACTGAGAGACACGGGAGGTGCCGCGAAACCATTGTTAGCATGGAGCGGAAAGTATGTCGCTGCGGTAAACCATACCCTTTTGTGAATTTCCATGGGGCGTACGAGCTTACAAAGGGCTCTAAATAGTTTCAATCAGCCCAAAAAACATGAACAAACCACAGTAAACAGATATGCACACTATTTTTGGTGAAAGTGATCTCTTTCAATTCTTGTTTACCGCAGCGACCTAGTTTCACGATTTGGCGGAAGTGAGATCTCTCTATAAATACATGCTCTCTGGTAGAACTCTTCTTTGTTCAATTATGAAGGGTAGTGGTGCGACCTGTTGCACTGCTGACATGGATGATACGCGTGTAATTCGAGGGATGGATAATAACGAATTGATCCGTCTCAGTATCCTGGGTCTCGGGTTCCATAGAAGTCACAGAAAGGTAAAACTTCATCAGAAGCCGTTCTTTGTGCATGCCTTGACTGTGAAAATTTCAGTTCTTTCAGACTGTTTTCCCTTATTAAGAAACAGCGCTGGGTTAATATGTTTTCCATAGAGTACAGTGTACTCGCTGATCTTTATGCATATCTAAATGGTTAGTTTTAGAGTCCTGGTTTACTTAGACATGGTATTGATCTAACCACTTGACTTTCTGTGTGCAGAAGATGTGTATGGAATTACTGTTAAAGTACGGTATGCCAAAAAAAAAAAAAGCTCCGAGTTAGAAATAATAACGAAGCATGACAATGAATCAGACGTAAGAAGGAAAAACAGATATCTGCCGTTTTGTTTTTTGTTTTCATATCAATCATTCTGCAGTTTAAACTGCCAATAACTGCAGTTATATGCAAATTGCTTGTAAAAAGAAACTGCACACTCAAATTGCTAATTTGAAAGTCATACTATGGATGCCATGAAATCTACTGACAATTGCTGTATTTGCAAAATGCAAATCTTGCAGGAGGAAGACAACACTGGTTATTTTGGTTAATTCATTGAATTATCAGCTCAAAAGTTTATAACAAAACTGGATCCAGCTACCTGTGATTGTCTAGTCAGCTTTGACTCTTGCCATGTCGTAAAAAATAACATGGTGATAAAGTATCGACGGCAAGGTAAGGGAAATAACTGAAGAAACCTACACAGCAAACTATTGCAGCCATGATGTCCCTTGTGCACTAAAGCACTTTTAAAATATTGGCCAAAAGTAACCATGGAAGGGAATGGAATGGATGTTGTTGCTGTTGTTGCTGTTGTTGTTGTTACTGTTTTTAGGGGCGGAGGAGGAGGGAGAGGGGTGAGAATGAAAGAGTAACCCAGAGGTTATCCAACTTCTGTGTGTGTTTGTATGCGTGTGTGTGTGTGTGTGTTTCCTTGTCATTGTACTAACAATGGCAAAAAAAAAACTTTCAATAGACAGACAGACAGACTAACAGACAGACAGATAGATAGATAGATAGACAGATAGATAGATATATAGATAGATAGACAGATAGATAGATAGACAGATAGATAGATAGATACATAGATAGATGGATAAACAGACAGACAGACAGACAGGTAGATAGACAGACAGACAGACAGACAGACAGACAGACAGATAGATAGATAGATAGATAGATAGATAGATAGATAGATAGATAGATAGATAGATAGATAGATAGATAGTATATAGACAGACAGACAGACAGACAGACAGACAGACAGACAGACAGACAGACAGACAGACAGATATAGATAGATAGATAGATAGATAGATAGATAGATAGATAGATAGATAGATAGATAGATAGATAGATAGGTAGATAGACAGATAGATAGATAGATAGATAGATAGATAGATAGATAGATAGATAGATAGATAGATAGATAGATAGATAGATAGATAGATAGATAGATCACGCAAATATTGTGATTTAATTTATGCAAAGGTCTCACAGATTTCTAATATGTTTGTTGTGTTAGCAAGGTACTACCTGCGTTGTGCACGGAACACGTGTTGCTGAACTAAGGCACTTTGATAAATATCTCATGGATTCGTTACATAAAGTTATTGGGTTAGCAAAGGTAACAGCTGTATTGTTCAGGTAACTCTAGCTGATTGCCTCCAATACACGGGGTTTGCCATCATCAGAATTTCAGATACATGTACATAATTTAGTCACAGATCATGTGCCAGTTAAATGAAAGGACAATCTATATGCAGTAGTATAATGCTTTAAGGCGGACTTTTCTCATTGATGCGGGGCTGGGTGCTTTGATTCAACAAAAGCAGGCTCACTAAATCTTTAAACAGTCACCGTTTTTTTTTTCTGATAACAATTGCTAGAGGAAGATCCAAAGGGACAATTTTAAGGCTCATTTCAGAGAGCTCATTATCATCGGGAGGGGGGGAAGGGAGATGCGAAATGTCTGGCCATACAAAGCTCTTTTTCGATGTGGTTCACCGAATTCTGAGCTCAGGAATCGATTTTTGTTCATATCCCACAGCATGATGATCAGGTGGCTTGTAATTTTTCATTTTATCGATCAAGTTAATCGATTCTGCATCCAAATCGTCGATTGGCCCACATTACAGTACAACCATTATAATGACCTACTTGGGACAGAAATCGAATACTTTTCAGCAACGATATCAAACGAATTGATGTGATCAACAAATAAATCGATATTCTATTCAAAGTCTTACCAAGGCCTTTGCGGGTACAGGTGCCGCAATAAAGTCCGGAATGTACTCTAAGCTTGAGCTAACGTTAACCCAATTTCTCGGTCTATTTCTTTCCCCTTATTTCTTCTTCCTTTCTCCTTTAATTTTTACTGCAATTCTTCCTAGGACTTTCCTTTTCTTCTTCTTCTCTCTCTCTCTGTCTCTCTCTGTCTGTGCCTCTGCCTCTGTCTGTCTGTCTGTCTGTCTGTCTGTCTGTCTGTCTGTCTCTCTCTCTCTCTCTCTCTCTCTCTCCCGCCCTCTCTCTCTCTCTCTCTCTCTCTCTCTCTCTTCTTTTCTCTCAGAGATCGTTTTTGCCCTCCGCAGTTCGTCTCAACAACACACCTCAGCTGGATGTGTGTCACACTTCACTGAGGTTCCTTACCTCGCTACTCCATGTATGCCTGTCAAGTGTTATTGAGCTTTTGAATTATGACATGTGTGTGGAATGACATCGGTATACATGGGTGTAGCGTTGTAGATCTTTCTTTATGGAGGTTCGCTCGCTGCTCTTGGCATTCACACCTCGCTTTTCCTGGTTGTTCTTTACTTTTTCTCTGTTGTCTCGTTGTCATCCTGTGACTTTCTTAGCCCTCATCAAAAGGGCTCCCATTTGGATTTTCTTGGTCTTCTTCTCTTATTCTTGTTTCTGTTTCTTCTAGCCATCAAAAGGGCTCCCCATCGGGCTGATGTACATATGTGTACCATGTACCGTGCTCTTAAATGCTCTGCCAAAGAGAATTTCCCACATGGGAAAATAACGGGATTCTTGTCTTAATCTTGTCTTCTTAATTTTGTCCTGTTGTTTTATAAAGTTGTTTTTGTGTCCTCTTTCATTCACACCAATTCCTTTTGTCCACGATTTCTGTTCTATCAATCAGCTTTTCAACTGCATTCGTCTTTACATCAGCGCCCGTTCTATCAACGGTAATACGGAGATATTGAGACATATTCTGGGTGGGTCTGAGCCTTGCCAAGGATAGACGTGACGCCACCTTAACTCTCTCTCTCTCTCTCTCTCTCTCTCTGCCGACACTACCCTCTCCTTTCCCCCTTTCCCTCCCCGCCCTTTCTCTTCCCCTCCCTTTATCTCTTTCTCACCCATCTCTCCCTTCTTTCTCTGCCCTTCCTCTTTCTTCCCCCCCCCCTCCCAAACCCCATCTCCTTTCCTGCCTTCCCTCTTTCTTTCTCTTCCCCTTCCTCTTTCTCGCCCATCTCCCCCCCCCCCCCACTTTCTCTCTCTCTCTCAGTCCTCATTCTTTCTCTCCCCTCCAACTCTACCTCTTTCTCTCTCTTCCCCTTTCTTTACCCTATCTCTTTCTCACTCCCTCTCTCTCTCTCTCTCTCTCTATCTCTCCTTCTTATGTCTTTCTTATGTCCCCTTACACCCCCCCCCTTCCCTCCCCGTCTCTTTCTCTTCCCTCTCCTTTTACCCTATCTCTTTCATCCATCTCTGCCTTCTTTCTCTCTCCCCTTCCTTGTTGTTGTTTTTTCTTCCCTCACACCCCTCCCACCAATCTCCCTGCCTTCCCCACTCTCTCCCCTATCACCATCCCCCCTCTTCTTATAGTATAATTCTTTCGGGTCTACCGTACTTTACAGTCAGCATTAATTTTGGAAGAGATGAAGCTATCGTTTCTAGTATCTTTGGTGTTAGCTCGTTTCCTATTTTTGTCTACGGTTTATACTTATTTTCCTCATTAATACAAATGGTAATAATGATCGTTGTGGTGGGCGACGTGGCTTTAATGTGTGAGATGCAAGGTGTTCAGTCCTTACGCTTGTAAAATGTGGGTAGTTCGTTTTTCCTGTCATGACAATGAAATTGCCGTGATTATTCAGGTACCGTGACTCATCAGTTGTAAACTGGTCATTGTAACCCACTGAAAGATTTACCTCTATCTATCTATCTATCTATCTATCTATCTATCTATCTATCTATCTATCTATCTATCTATCTATCTATCTATCTATCTATCTATCTATCTATCTATCTATCTATCTATCTATCTATCTATCTATCCGCCTGTCTGTCTGTCTGTCTCTCTATCTAGCTATCTATCTATCTATCTATCTATCTATCTATCTATCTATCTATCTATCTATCTATCTATCTATCTATCTATCTACCTGTCTGTCTGTCTGTCTTTCTGTCTGTCTGTCTGCCTGTCTGTCTATCTATCCAAAGAGAACTACCTTTTATCGATCTCCAGAGGGAAATGTCTATTTTCAATTGTTTTGTTTGATTGATTATTTATTATTGATTCACCAGGACAATCAAACTGTATCAAGAAATTCAACACCAAAGGGAAAGAAGCAAAATCAATTTCGATAGAACAAAAGAGAGAGAATAACACTGAACAGGATCACTTGCTGTGAAGGTAATGGAACATGTGAGCTAACTGTGGTTTTACTGGGCTTGGTCTAGACCGGTTCAAAAATTTAAAATTATAGAAATAAAATGCACTTTCGAATCGCAAACAATCACACAGGGCACGCTTGTGACTCACTGCTCACAGCCACGCGATACTACAGTTGCACGAAAGAAGGTGTATGTGTGTATGTAACTTAGACAAAATTAAATTTAGGTGAGATAAGCAGACATAACTACGCAAATTCATAGAACCTGCTGTAGGTTATAACACGAGAATGCCAAGAGGAACCATTCCTTCTCCCACTATATGTCCACAAATTGAGCGCGTATAAATATAGTGGGCGCCATATTTTTCTTCCAGTTATGATGGGGTGTGGTGAGCATTGTTGCATCGCTAACATCGTTGATACGTGCGCAAATAGATGGACGGAATTTGGCGAGTTGATTCATCTAGGTATCCTCTGTCTCGGGTTATTTTTAGTTGAAATTTGAGAGCTATAGTCAGGCTATAAACACACATGGACTAGAAGTGTCTGGATCAGGGGTTCTCAACATGGGCAATATCGCTCCACCCTTGGGAAGGGGGGGGGGGGAAGCAATTTTGCTTTCTAAGAGGCCGAAAATGAAGAAAAGGTCAACAAGGAAGCTATAACGGTGAAAGGTGAGATAGGGTGCGAAAACACGAATGGAGATCGATGGGGCTCAAAGACCGGACCGCCACTGACCTGTTCAAAAGCACGCGTATGTGGGTGGGTTGCATGAAAAGACAAGGCTTATTCCTTCAATGCATTTGATAAAGATTCCTTTCTGTAAAAAAAGGTTTTGAAAAACTTAACATTATAATTTGTATGTAGTCTGTCTTCTTGCGGAATGTATCTGTTGGATATGAGTAGGGATCTCTATTGTTATGTGTAAGTGTATCAGTAAACCTGCCCAGCGAGCAGACAACACCCATGTTTATCAGGAGGTGTAGAATAACAACTGTCTAAAAATATCTCAATGGGGTGTGATTTATAATCCTGGGGTGTATGCACTCCAATGCTCCGGCCTTTCCTCCGAATATCAAATAGCAGCGGCGTGACGCTCAGAAAGACAGGAACACTCTTCTTTTAATAAGGATGACGAAATCCGACCCCTTTGCCATAATTATAGCAGTGTTTTTCTACCTTTTTTCAGCCCCCCCCCCCCCACAATCGTAAGGCCCCAATTTTTTTTTCAACGCCCCCTACCCCGCCCCTACAAATCCCTATCCCCCCCCCCTCCACCCCCCCCCCCCCAATTAAATCATAACAGTTCACAGCTTATAAGAGTAGGGTTTTCAAAGCTTTATAAATGACTGTAAGGGGCGTGGATTATTCATAAGATATAAAAATATAGACAGCATTTTTTCGTCAAATACAGAGAATTGGCCTTTCCTGTTCATCAAGCCTGCATGTTTGTGCTTTGGAACAAAACAGCCAGTGGGTTCCCTGTAGTCGGTGTGCTACGGTCAGTTTGGCAATGTCAAGTTCAGTGTTTGTGAGAAGATCACACCTGTCTGGAGCATGTTGATCTGGTCTCGCACGACAAAACAGCAAGTGTGACGTAATTCTGCAACGCAATCGTTAATACTCATAACCAGTGGTATCGTGATGGTTTTTTTTTGTGCAGCTTTGTCCTCCAAGTAGATGGTATCTTGAAATTTGGAGTGCCGATTCTCTCTCTCAAACAGACTTCACTGTACACATTCACCATTACTCTTTCTCTCTCTCTCTCTCTCTCTCTCTCTCTCTCTCGCTCTGTGTGTGTGTGTGTATCTCTCCTCTCTCTTTCTCTATTTCTCTCTCTATCTCTCTCTTCCTCTCTCCCACTTTCCCTTTTTCTCTTTCTCTTTTTTTTTTCTCTCTCTCTCTTTCTATCTATCTCTGTCTCTCTCTTTTTCTCTCTCTCTTTCTCTTTTTTTTCTCTCTCTCTCAATCTTTCTACCTGTGTATGTGTGTGTGTCTCTCTTCACTCTCTCTCTCTCCTCTCTCTCTCTCTCTCTCTTTCTCTCTCTCTTTCTCTCTCTCAAACAGCCAGTTCAGCAAATCGTCCATACGCTCCCCTATTAATGGTATTTCTCCTACACCTATGAATTAACAATGTCACGCTGTTGTTGTTTGTTGCTTTTCCTGAAGTTGTCTATTATACCGAAATGAAATCTCAAATCAGTTAGGCATCAATCTCACATCTGGCTTTCATACTTGTTTTACCAAATGTTCTGTAGAGTGACATGCCGAAAAAGTATCAGCTAATATTGTGTGGGAAACGGTGGTGATATATTATCTACACTGGTAAACTAGGTTATCATCAGATAGATTTGAACTACAGTTGTTAGAAAGTTTAATGTGGGTTGTAAGCGCTGCTAAAGGTGAACATTTTATCATTATTATTATTATTGTTGCAATTTCTGTTATATTTCACATTTTCCAGTTTCCTCATCAATAGACTGATCATAATTTAACACTGATCATTTGTATTCTCAGATTATACAGAATCTCAAAGCTACGAACATTTGATTTCAATCTCACATCTGGCTTTTATACTTTTTTTTCGCATAAAATGCTCTGTTCTGTACAGTTACATAACGCTGAAACGCATGAGTATTATATTCCCTGTACATTCTTTGTCGGTAATGGTAACATTTACTGCATTCTTAAGCCTTCTTCGTTATTCAACCCACCGGCCCCTTAGTTTCTCTGCCCACATAATAATCATTGTAGAAATAAGGAGATGCCGCAACAGGGACCGAATGTTACCAGAATATCAGCACATACCAGCACACCAAGAACATTATTTTTGCCTGTTTCGTCACGACTCAGAAGCTCTGCCACACCTTGTGATATAATTTTGTATCAAATTCTGCGTGACGGTGAAGCCTGAATCACTGGGTGTGTGTGTCGACAAGCTTCGCTGCATTTTGTTACGGAGATTTGAATGGACAACTGTGGTGTTGGGGTCCGGGGGGCGGGGGGGGGTCATACTAAGCCCGGAACGTCACTGTCAGCTCCTGGCAGGCCAAAAGTGCGCACACCAAAGTTTCCGATATTTATTTATTTTAGCAAATCCGGAAAGATCCTATCACACTAAAAGGCCGGAACAAGACAAGACAAGACAAGACAAGACAAGACAGTCAGTTGTTGGCAGACAATTAAGCTTAGAAGTGCACACCATAATTTCCCTTTTCTTTTCTTTTTTTTAGCAAATCCGAAAAGACCCTATCATATTTTATTAAGCCTGGTCAGACAAAGTCAGCTTCTTGGGTGTACATTTTGCTGTGCCGGTCCGGGTTTGGTATGATAACTGTGTTGTACAGGATTTATAGGGCGTATTCTTTCTACTCTGGCCGTGACACGTGTTGTCTGTCCGCCATGTTGGTCATCAAGTGCTTGCCGTTGGCGCTCCTCATTGCCAGGTTTATACAAGTTGCCACATTGCCTTGTGTGACTCAATTATCAGTACATCTCCCCCCTTCTGAAGAATCTCGAAATTATATTGCAGATCCAGTATGCTCCTTGCTTACTGTAGTACTTCTCTTAACACTTGAAGAGTAATTTTACTGAAACAATGTAACCCAAACTTCAAACAGTTTCATAACTAATTACAATAGGCTAAGTGCTACCATAATATATCCTTTATTGCTGCACCTTGAAAGCCACATTAATATTCACATATGAGGCGCTTTGGGCGCCTTGGCCTGTCGATTGGATCTTCTTAGGCCAATTCCCTTGGACGAACTTATCGTAGGGTGTGCTTTTGCAGGACTCAAAGTATGACCAGTCTTGTTTGTTTCAGAAGGACTGGCTGTTTTGTCTCCTCCTGCCTCTTTTGAATTTTCCACAAAAATCCTACGATCTATATGATCCTCTGTGGTTTCTGTCTCGACATCATGATCTGGAATATCATACTGAACTCCTTCTGGAACTCGGTAGAGATGACGTCGATTTCTTCGCAACTCGCCTTGGTTTTCAGTCTTGACAATGTAGGACCTTGGTGCTATTTTCTTTACAACTTCAGCTGGAGTTTTCCATTGTTTGTCCAGATCTGTTTTGACAAGGACTGTGTCTCCTCTATCGAGTTCTGGTAGATGTCTTGCCCCATGTCGTTTGTCATAGTTTCTCTTATGGGCTTCCTTGGCCTTTCTGTCTCTCCTTTCCAGTTCTTTATGGTCTAACCCGGTATTATTCAGGTTTTGTGGCAAACATGGTAACGTGTTTCTTATTTTCCTGTTGAAAAGTAGTTCTGCAGGACTTATTCCCAGTTCCACCAATGGTGTGGATCTGTACGCAAGAATAGCGAGGAATATATCGTCTTGAGACAGTATTTCTTTTGCTGTTTTGACTGCTCTTTCTGCTTTCCCATTTGATTGTGGAAATCTTGGGCTACTTGTGACATGTCGGAAATTCCATTTCTTGGAGAATTGTACAAATTCATCTGATGCGAATTGTCTGGCATTGTCAGATACTACGCAGTTTGGGATACCATATCTTGCAAAACAACACTTTAGTTTGCTGATCACTGTGAAAGAAGTTGTGTTGGGCAAGTACATAATCTCTATATATCTGGAATAATAGTCTTCCAATACTAAGTATGATTTCTTTTGAAATTCACAAATGTCAACTCCCACTTTTTGAAATGGTCGGTCAGGTAGCGTTGACGGTAACAGCGGTTCTTTCCTCTGTGTAGGTTTCTTTGTAATGCAGTGTTTACATTTTGATACCATTTCTTTGATTTCATGGCTGATTTGGGGCCACCACACACTTTGATTTGCTCTTTCTCGGCATTTTGTTATTCCAAAGTGACCTTCGTGGATGATTTCTTTTATTTCTTGTCTCATTGAGTATGGAATAACAATCCTGTCTGTTCGTACCAAGATGCCATCCACTAAGCTGAGTTCTCCTCTGAATGGGTACATACTCAATGCTGCAATTTTCACATCTTCTCTGTATTCTGGCCATCCATGTTGGACATATTCCATCGTTGTGTTGAGGCATTCATCCATTCTGCTTTCTCTTCTAATCTGGTCTAGTTTTGCATCTGCCATGATGACATAACCTCATACACATATTGTTGCACATTTTCTTGTAGTTCAGTTTCTGTGCAGATTTT
Organism: Onchidella celtica; assembly: GCA_963931925.1. Classification (NCBI taxonomy): domain Eukaryota; kingdom Metazoa; phylum Mollusca; class Gastropoda; order Systellommatophora; family Onchidiidae; genus Onchidella; species Onchidella celtica. The sequence continues at coordinate 22,962,185 of OZ007571.1, forward strand.
TTATGGACTTCTGGACAATGCATCAGCAACAACCATGTCTTTCCCAGGAATATGCACTGCTTTGACTTTAAATCTCATGAGTCTCATTAAAAGTCTCTGACATCTGATGGGGCACTCTATGAGGTGTCTGTTGTTGATCAATAGCACTAAAGGTTTGTGGTCAGTGTTGAGAACAAAATGTTCCATTCCAACCAAGTACTTCTCAAATTTTTCACAAGCCCACGTAGCAGCTAAACATTCCTTCTCTATTTGGGCATACTTCATCTCTGCTTTGGTCAGTGTTCTTGAGCAATAAGCAACTGGTCTCCAACTTTCTTTGTGTTTCTGAAGTAGAACTGCTAGCATCAGCACTCACTACAGTTTCCTTTTGCAAATAAAAAAATGCTAATGTGTTTGAATCTGACAGTAATTCTTTGACTGTTTCGAATGATTTCCTTTGATCGGCTTCCCAGTACCATGCTGAGTTCTTTTGTAAAAGTTGGTTCAACGGATTCAGTATTGTTGAGAGGTTCTTGATATACCTGCCAAGATACTGGACCATTCCTAGAAACCGTCTTAGCTCAGGAATATCTTTTGGCTCTTCCATGTTTTTGATATCATTTATTTTCTCTGGATCAGGCCTCACACCCTTTTCTGAGATTATATGTCCGAGGAACTTGACTTCACTTTGGTAGTATGTACATTTATTTTCATTCAGTTTTAATCCTGCCTTCTGGAGCTTTTCTTTTACTATTAGCAATGTCTTTGTGTGGCTTGCTTCATCTTTGGTATGGATGAGCATGTCATCAAAATAACATACGACTCCATCTATCTTCTCAAGTATTTTCTCCATCACTTTCTGGAATATTTCAGGTGCTGACGAAATTCCAAATGGAAGTCTTTTGAAGAAAAATCTTCCCATTGGTGTAATGAAAGTTGTAAGTTTTGCACTCTCTTCATCAAGTGGTATTTGTAAATAACCTGAAGCCGCATCCAGCTTCGAAAATACTCTTGAACCCTTTAGTTTGTAAATGATGTCGTCCATTGTTGGTAAGATGTACCGTTCCCTTTCGACGTTTTGGTTGAGTTTCTTGAGATCCACACAAATCCTAACGTCTCCTGAAGGCTTTAAGACTGGAACCATGGGGGATACCCATTCTGTTGGTTCATTGATTTCTTCAATAATATCATTATCTTTCATCCTCTGGAGTTCTGAATGTACTTTCTTCATAAGAGGTATAGGCACTCTACGTGATACAGGTACAGCATAAGGCCTGGTATCACTCTTTAGTTTTATCTTCACTGGTTGACAGTTTACTTTGCCAAACTGGGTTACACTGTTCACCAACCTCACTAATCCCATGTGAATAGCCGTAGATCTGCTAAGGAGATTACAAGTTGTATTCTTGACTACATACATGTCCACTTTGCTGTCATTGACTTTTACTTTAAATCTTCCCAAAGTACAAATTTTTCCTGCTGGGCTCAGCAGACTTGCCTTTGATACATCAAGTGAAGGTTGACCTAGTTGTTTCCATGTCTGTTGATTCAGAATGTTTACATCAGCACCAGTATCGATCTTGAATTCTATCATTTCCCCCAAAATTTCAACATTGGTAGTCCAGGGTGGAACGTTTGAAACGACGGAGCCAATAAAGTAATCTGACCAATCCTCAAGTTCTTCTTGACCCTGTCTCAAATCTACTTCTTGGACTTGTTTTGGAGTAATTGGACTTGGTCTGTTGGATTGTCTACTCAGCCGACACATTGATGCGTAGTGATTCTGTTTTTGACAGTTATAACATTTCTTGCCAAATGCTGGACATTTACCCCAGGCATGAGTTTGTCCACATTTAGTGCATTCTTTTCATGAGTGACCACTGGCCTGACCTTGATACTTCCTGTCATTAAAGCTAAATCTTGCTTCAGGTTTTGGGTCCCTGTACTTCTTCCCTCTGTGAGGCTTTTCTTTCCCTTTTTTCATTTTTACTGCATCTGTTTGTGCACTTGCTTCATTTTGTGTCTTGATCAGTTCATGATTAGGAGCAATTTCTTTGGCCTTCTCTAATGTCAATGTCACGAGTGGAGTAAGCGGGATTCAAGGATTACGGGGGCATGGAAGTGAGGGATTGACTCACGGGATAGTGAGGCTGCTCACCTATATTGACTTCTGTTAGTTAACGTTAAAGCGTGAAATGTTGTGAGTTGGGGGGTCGGCATGAGGCGAGAGCGCTGTACTGACAATCACTGCAAGTTAAGGAGTCCCAGGGGACAGACGTGAGATCAGAGGCAGTCGGGAGATTGTTGTGTGTTTTCCAGTGATGACTGGTAGGTTGAACTATGATTTATAATTATGATGATTGATGTATTATATTCGCCTATGACCATGATGTAAATAAGTATATGTGAGGAATGTGGAAGTCAGTGATTACTGTGTATAGAAATGTGCGCCATGAGCGATAGATGTAAGTTAGGTTCATGGATTCGTAGCGAGAGTGAGTGCTGTGTGGTACGGTGGAGGTGTGTTACCGTAAGATGTGTGGTGAGTGAAAGGTGGACTATTGTGTGTACGCTTCATGGTTTGTAATGAGGGGTGAAGTGGGTAGAAATGGTATGGTATTATACCAATGTAATGTTCTTCTTGTAGGTGCCGGGGTCGGGCAGAGACGCCACCCGCGGTAAGCGAACTAGCACAGGGGATAGGCCAGCATAGGGCCGAAGGCTACGCATAGGCCAGTGGAGTGAAGCTGTCGAGCAGGACAGGAGGGGCGCATGAGTCGTGGCAGTCTGGCCACAGACAGGGATGTGTATATAATTGTTAATGTGCTCTTAAGATGTACTACATGTGATAGTGATATACGACTGTGCTATTGTGAGATTAATGTGAATTGAACTATTAACGTGCTATTGCCATGTTGAGGAGCTCTTGGAATGCTCAGGTGTTATTGCCATAGGAATATGTTATTAAGACATTGAGTGGAGAGGCTGAAGCCGACGTGTATTTAAAAGTAACTACCGGGTTGTGGACCCGAGGAAGAGTGCTTGAGGGAAAGAAGGCCGTTGGACGGCAGTTGATTAGAATAATATAATATATGTAATTGCACTGTTATCTTTATCTTTATGTGTAATAAATGTGTGAGTCTGATGGGTTGTTCTGTTAAGTGTTATACGTGTTCGTTCGTGATTGTTGTCCTGTTATAATTATTACATCTCCCAGTCTGGGATTTGTTACAGTCAAGTCTTCTTTTAATTGTAGTTTCTGACATACTGATTTGTCTTTTAGTCCTATGACCAATCTATCTCTTATCTGTGTGTCTCTATCAGCAAATTCACAGTATTCTGCAAGCTTGTAAAGAATTCTAATAAATTCTTCAACTGTTTCACCCTCCTCTTGGATACGTTTGTGAAAAATCGATCTATCCCAAATTATGTTCCGCTTTGGAATGAAGTGTTCTTCAAACTTTTGTAGAACGCAATCAAATTGTTTTTCTGTCCTCCATTTTCGAATGTAAAACTGGCAAAAATATCTTCAGCTTCTTTGCCCATCGAGTAGACTAGAGTCGCAACTTGGACTTCCCCACTGTCTTTTGATAATTTACTGGCTGTTCTGTATCTGTTAAATCTCGTCCTCCATTCTTTCCACTTCGGATGCTGGAAATCTATAGGTTCTGGGGGATTGAGTTTAGGCATCTTGTTTCTAAATGTTACTGTTATTTTGACTGTAAGTTTCTTAATCTGCAGGTCATGGGTGGGAAACCTTCCAAATTTGGTCAAAACAAACTGGTGGTAAATCTAGATTAAATCTATAATGTCTAGATCTAGATCTAACCTATATCACTTCAACTGTACTCGAACAATTCTTGGTCTAGATCTATTATGCTAGAGTTAGTGGTTATTGTCTAGATCCAGCCCTAGATTAGATCTGCTCAGTAGTAAACTAACAGTCACAGTTCACACAGCACAGTGGCCCACGTGGGTAAAATGCAAGGTTAACACAACACTTCCTTCAGGACCCGTTTGGTCCCTTTTAGGCTATTGATCATCTAGATGTCCTAGAAGATGCTTAAAATTTCCGTCGATTTTCACTTCTGACACCATGCGTTGTACAGGATTTATAGGGCGTATTCTTTCTACTCTAGCCGTGACACGTGTTGTCTGTCCGCCATGTTGGTCATCAAGTGCTTGCCGTTGGCGCTCCTCATTGCCAGGTTTATACAAGTTGCCACATTGCCTTGTGTGACTCAATTATCAGTACAATAACCTCTTTAGGATCCACTTTCAGAATATAAGTCATTCTTCATTCGAGAGAATCGGGGGGGGGGGGCTGGCGGGGGGGGGGGGGGGGGCATCTGATAAACTGAAGGATCTTATTTTTGCTACGTCTTCAGAAAAAGGAAATTCAAATCGTATGCAAGCTGAACACTGCAATTGTTTAAGTACCAAAGCTGAAAAACGAAAATGCAACATGGATAACTGTGGCCAATCAATTGACATGCTTTAGATGAAAAGGGAGGAAATTTGTAAAAAAAAGAAACCGAGTTACGACAGTCTTGCAGAGTGCAGCAGATTTGTCCCGCATTTTAAGATCATTCACCTCTGCAATTTTTGTAAACAATCCCTGCCTTTTCACACTGATGTCTGCCGCCGCCACTGGGATTTTGGCCTCTTATACCATTATATGCGTCTTTTCTGGCATTCAAAAACTGCAGCTGTAACATGATTCTTTTGCGCTTATTCACTCTGCGATATTATCTGTACAAGCATTCATGAACACTAGAATGGGAGAGACCAAAGAATGTAGAAGTTATTTCTACAACCTTTGGAGAGACACAAGTTTACTTTTTAGGAGTGTGCCAATTCATCATAGCGTTTACTGTCAAACTCAACATTTTCACATGTGCAAGATAGACCTGGGCCGTGAAAATACAAATCTGTGATTGTGCAAGTCTGCATGGGATGGGAAGGATTAACTATGAGGGAGGGGGGAGGGAGGGAGAGAAGAGGTTTGCTACTCTGTCATCTGATACACGTTAACGGGGGTGCAAAATGTGAAAAGCTAGCTGCTCTTAACAAACCACGAAGTGAAACCCAACATTCCCCACTCCCCCCCCCCCCCGCCCCCCTTCCAGAGCTGCTTTTGATGTTTCTCAAAGGATCAAGCTTAGTCTGCCCGGGCATCTGATAAGGTAGTTAGGACTTTTCACTACTTTAAAAAAAATGTTCAGGTTACTAAGCCCCCCACCCCCCCCCCCTCTCTCTCTCCAACCGTTTATGCATTCTTTAGGTGGATTATTTATCTGCCATTCAATCCTTAGAACCCCCCCCCCTCTCTCTCCAACCGTTTATGCATTCTTTAGGTGGATTATTTATCTGCCATTCAATCCTTAGAACCCCCCCCCCCTCTCTCTCTCCAACCGTTTATGCATTCTTTAGGTGGATTATTTATCTGCCATTCAATCCTTAGAACCCCCCCCCCTCTCTCTCCAACCGTTTATGCATTCTTTAGGTGGATTATTTATCTGCCATTCAATCCTTAGAACCCCCCCCCCCCCTATTATCTTCACAAAGAAAATCCTCCTACAACTTTCTTCGCCGCTTCCTCCTTTTTCCTTTCATTTCCCCTGTTCCGCCAGGCCTATACTCGTGGGTCTCCACGTTAGATCTTCTGAAACCGACTACGGGTTGAAATTATTATATCTTATTAATATCATGTGTTTTCAGCCCGGGCTAAAGGCACGGCCCTCCATAGCTTGACAATAATGCTAACAGTGTCAGAAGGTCTGGGGAGGACAGGAAAACGACAGAGGGTCGGTATATTATGTATCCATTGTGTGCAGTTTTCCATGTAGCAAGGAGAGCATTATGTATAAATATTGGTGTGTTTTTTTTCAGAATGTGTCCCCATGTCACCAAGTTGGAAAACTCCAGCTCAGACGAACGCACTGCTAAATTTTTTTTTTTTTCAATGTTGAGGGATTAAGAGGGGCTTAGACAAACTATTCAGCAGCGAACGCAGACACAAGCCAACGCCCATCAGGAGAAACTGCGCAAATGGTTGGATTTGTTTCCTTTTTTCCTTTTTCTTTCACTTCACTGAACATGGAACACAAGCATGTAATTTTATTACAATGCCCGGTTTACTGCATGTCACACTGTTCCTTTTCTCATACCCTCACCTGGTTGTAAGGACAGGCACTGCATGATGGCACGCCACACCTAATAAGCCTCCTATAACTATTAGTCTAGGCAAGATAGGATTTGACCTAGACATAATTGCAACATAATTGTTTTTAGCACAGTTGGATTCAGAAAATGTTCCTGAATAACATATTAAAAGTCCCCCTTCATCAGAGCGTCCTAACACCTTCAAAAAAATTATTGAAAATATGAAATTTTCATAATGTTCTGCTATACTCAACTGGCTTTCCATACTTTCGTCTTCTTGTTGGATTTTGTCGCCGAAGAACTGTGTGACCCCGAGGATAACCCCTAATTAGAAAATTTACGACCTTATCTTGTCAGGATGCTGTGATCGTGCGTCAGTAACAACAAAAGCCTATTCATCGGTGGGGACCTCCGGCATCGAATTACCGCTATGTACCGCTAGTTTATTGTCTCAGATTGCAACCACATTTCCCACCCACATCCTCCCCCCATTTCTACAGGGCAGACAAAATCTAGCCGTAGAAAAATATCAAAGTTCGTTCAGTCGTTTTCCTCAATTTAGAGATTGGGCAATTTGTGCCGAATATTAGTAAATTGTTTCGTGCTTCATATTCAAAGAGCGGATAATTCTTGCCAAAAATAATTTCCTTTTTCAAAATGGTTCAGTTTTAATAGCACTCATTGTTACTTATAGTCCTTGAAACAATAAATACGTAGAGCTACCAACATTTTAAAAAATGCAGTCAAAACCCCCATACACTGTTCTGCAGTAGAACTTTTAAGTTGCATCCTTTTATCAAATTACACTCCAAGCAGTTTCCTCAGCAGAAAGGAAAAAGTATGGAAGACCGTGTCCTCATTGAAACGGAAGCAAAGGAGTTTTCGCTTCGTTGCTCTATACAATGGTTAGGTTCTACGGTACCGATATTTCTTTTTTAACTCAAACCGAAATAGTTAATGGTAATGCATTCGATTTTTGCATTACTAATATTGGTGCAAAGGGGTTGAAGGCATCAAAAGAACTAGCCAAAAGCGCGGTGACCAAATTAAAATTAAAGTAGGCCAGAAAGTTCACATTGCTTGTGGCTGAAAATATACACATCCAAGAGCCATAGAGTTTGCTGTCAGGGGAAATGAGGTTGGCAGTGGAACACCAGTATCTCGCATATGCACCCAGAGTCTTCATTTGACCTCAGAAAGGACTGTCTGCTGTGTGGCAACCCAGCTGAAACAAAAGGATGCCGCCTCAGTTCTTTTAAAGTCTTTCCTGAAAACAAGTATTTTGATGGTATACTGAAACTATGCACAGAGGGAAGTGATGCCTGGTCGAGGTCAGTGCGTGGGCGTCTAGAGAAGAATTCATAAGAGGCCCTCAAGCTCAAGACGCATTATAGCACCAGCAGTGTAGTGTAAAGTTCGGCACCGGAAAAACCATTCCTTTGGTGGTTGAGGATGAGCCATTTACGGAGAAAGCGAAAGCAGAGAGATCGCAGTGTCACAAATCCCAGACTGGGAGATGTAATAAGTATGACAGAACAACAATCACGAACAAACAAGTTTAACACTTAACAGAACAACCCATCAGACTCACACATTTATTAAACATAATTATACATATAATAGCGCAATTACATACATTATATTATTGAAATGCACTGCCGTACAACGGCCTTATTCTCACACACACTCTCCCTCGGATCCACAATCCGGTAGTTACTCCTAAAGGCACTTCGGCCTCAGCCTCTCCCCTCAGGGTCTTAACAACACATTAGTAATTTACTGGCACCGCAGTCTCTCAATATCACCTTCCTATTATCATACACCTTAGCACTCCCCTAGCACCTCAGCAGGGCAATAACACATTATTATTTCTATAGCCATCAACATGGCGACAACATAGTATCAGTTCACTAGCCTATCAACATGGCAACAATATAGTATCTCATTCACTCTCATATCTACGTCCCTGTCCGTGGCCTGACTGCCACGACTTTATGTGCCTCTACTGTCCTGCATTGACAGCCTCACTTCTGGCCTATGTGTGGCCTCCGGCCCTATGCTGGCCTATCCCCTGTGCTCATCGAGGTGGCTCTTCGGCCCGTCCCCGACACCAGTCATAACTGGAAAGACTCTCACTAGTCTTCTCGACTGCTTCCCTTTATGTCCGCCCGATGGGCTTTTATTCACAGGTCCGATCCGTAGGACCTTCTAACTTGCAGTGATAGTAATCCAGCGCTTTCGCCTCATTCAGACTTCCACACCACTCATACACGCACGCTTTTCCCACTTGTCTGCATGAGTTATTTTTACTCTTCCCCTTTCACGTCTTTTCCTATCCGTCTGTCGTGAGCTCTTCTTATTCTACACCCGCTCTGTAGCAATCCCCTTAATTGCACTCACTCCACTCGTGACACGCAGGACGACACAAAAGCTGCTGCTTCCACATAAGGATTATTTGGCAGAATGCATCACTGAGCCACACTCAGTGAAAACATGAAAAGAAGATTAATAGAACACTATGGTGATCAAGTCTTTAGTTCAGGGATTGACGGAAAGAGTGACGTTGTTACCCTAAGAAAGACAGCGTCGTCAATTCTGTATGAATTTCACGTCCAGCAAGTAAAAACAGACTCAGACACAGAGAAACTCGGTGGAATAAAAACTGCAGCACAGCTCGTTAAAGCAGACATTAAAGTTCTGCCCTCAAACAAACCTGACTATCCGTCATCTTGTCCAATTAAAAAAAAACAACGCTGCATTTGTCAGAATCTCTATCATTGTTCCTCAGAGAATTGTTGGTGGATACTGAAAGTGAGATCAAGCTTCTAGCAATGCAATAGCGCAAGCACTAATGCACGCCACGCCACCAGGAGCACTTCTGTACCCACTACAGTTGGGGCTGGGCATCCAGATGCACCATCATATCGGCTCTCGATTTCTAATTGACACCGTAAATAAATTAAGTTTTTATCATCCCATTCAGAAGTCAAGCGCTCTGAGAGCTGTGCTGCTGTTGTTGCACGAGGGACTGAGGTACCACAATCATGCCAAGAAACCTGGAATTTGTAACAGACAACGTTGACTACAATATTCTAAAGACTGGTGGCTGTGGGACCTTCCATGGCATGGGCATTATTGATGCAACAACATCCGTCTTTCCATTCAGTCAGATAATTGCAAGGAAGCAGGACATGTCTGCAAAGGAAGTTGCTGCCATTGGTAGTCTTCACATTAGATTCTGCAAGCCAGAGGAATGGAAAGACCACCCAGTGCAAAGTCCTTCCTACACAAGATGACCCAACATCTGCCATTGCGACCGTATGGAAGACTACATGGCTCTTAAGAAGTCTAGGCCATACTGGTCTGGATTCATGCAGGCCACCCATACTGAAGGGGAACATGCAGGGGTATCTTCTTATTAACTACGCCTCATCGGCATTGATCCCAATGATTTAACCTGCATTAATTCCACGCTCCTTTTCGGTGCCGAGCAGAGCAAAGCCAGGCCAGTCTTTCCAGTTGTAGCATTTGATCAATCACCTTCTGGAGAGCAAAACTTATCACAACATCGGAGCCCGGTATTAACGAAGCTAAATCTATTGTAACCAGTGTCACAAATCCCAGACTGGGAGATGTAATAAGTATGACAGGACAACAATCACGAACAAACAAGTTAACACTTAACAGAACAATCCATCAGACTCACACATTTATTAAACATAATTATACATATAATAGCGCAATTACATATATTATATTATTGAAATGACTGCCGTACAACGGCCTTATTCTCACACACACGCTCCCTCGGATCCACAATCCGGTAGTTACTCCTAAAGGCACTTCGGCCTCAGCCTCTCCCCTCAGGGTCTTAATAGTACATTAATGATTCACTGGCACCGCAGTCTCTCAATATCACCTTCCTATTGTCATACACCTTAGCACTCCCCTCGCACCTCAGCAGGGCAATAACACATTATTATTTCCATAGCCATCAACATGGCAACAACATAATATCAGTTCACTAGCCTATCAACATGGCAACAATATAGGATCTCATTCACTCTCATATCTACGTCCCTGTCCGTGGCCTGACTGCCACGACTTTATGTGCCTCTACTGTCCTGCACTGACAGCCTCACTTCTGGCTTATGTGTGGCCTCCGGCCCTATGCTGGCCTATCCCCTGTGCTCATCGAGGTGGCTCTGCGGCCCGTCCCCGACACCTACAAGAATAACATTACATTGGTATAATACCCTACCATTTCTATTCACTCCACCTCTCCTTACAACCCATGAAACGTACACACACTAGTTCACCTTTCACTCACCACACATCTTACGGTAACACACTTCCATCGGAGTACACACTACTCACTCGCGCTACAAATCCATGAACTCACTTTCATCTATCGCTCGTGGCGCACATTGCTATATCCAATATCAAGGACTTCCACATTCCTCACATATACTTATTCACATCATGGTAATAGACGAATATAATATAATACATCAATCATAATAATCAATCAACGTTCTACATACCAGTCATAACTGGAAAGACTCTTCCACTAGTCTTCTCGACTGCTTCCCCTTTATGTCCGCCCGATGGGCTTTTATTCACACGTCCGATCCCTAGGACCTTCTAACTTGCAGTGATAGTTATACAGCGCTTTCGCCTCCTTCAGACCCCGCCCCCACTACTACTCACAACAGCACGCTTAACTTGCTGTCTACTGTGAGCCTTTCTTACTCTACAATCGCTCTGTAGCAATCCCCTTAATTGCACTCACTCCACTCGTGACATCATCCCCCACCCCAAAAAAATTAATGCAATTAATTTCAAATCGCATCAAGATGACTGTCAACGAGTGAGCGTGAGCAATACCTACACTAGAAAAATGACCTAGCAGTTCCCCTAGTACATAGAATACCGAAATCAGGGGAAAATATGGGGATCAATATGGCCTGCAATATGCATATATGTGTCACATCATGAATAGCTAACTAAACACAATACTTAATACAGAATCAAAAGCCAATCAACCTATCAACCATTCTTCATATATTTATAATGTCAATATTTTAAAGTCGACTCATTCACACAGATCCTGTCAATGTTCCTGTCCTCCGATGTATAAGCTCCTGAAATCTTGCCCTAGGCTCGACTAAGGTAGTCGGCGATATGATTGCTGGTTCCTGGAATTGGTTGAATAACGAAGGTGTACGGCTGTAAAGCCAATGCCCATCTAGACAAGCGTGGGCTGGCCGAACGATTCTTCGACAAAAATGTCAGCGGCTTGTGGTCTGTCTGGATACAAAATTCTCGTCCCATGAGATAACGTCCTAGTTTCTGGACGGACCAGACAATGGCAAGACACTCACGCTCTATCACAGAATACTTTCTTTCTCTCTGCAATAACTTCCTACTGACATAACATACAGGATGGAGACATTCGTTCTTCTCCTGTAGAAGACAAGCGCCGACACCAGAGTCCGACGCATCCGTTCTGAGGATAAAATTGGATCGAAAATCGGGTAATATCAAAATGGGTGACGATGATAATGCTGTCACCAAATTATCAAATGATGTCTGACATTCAGACGTCCACTGGACCTTATCGGGTTGTCCCTTCTTAGTAAGGTCAGTAAGAGAAGATGACAAGGAGGAAAAATTTGGAATGAACTTTCTGTAATAATTTAAAATTCCCACTAAGCTTCTGACTTGTTTCTTTGTTTTTGGGATTTGCAACCCTACTAACTTGTCAATTTTTGTTTCTTCAGGTCTCTGAACACCTCTACCTACAATATGTCCTAAGAATACTATCTCTGGACATGCCAAATCCATCTTTGCGGGTTTAGCAGTTAACCCAAAATGACGTAATCGTTGAAAAATTACTGTTAGTGTCTGAATATGATCAGACCATGTCGACGTATGGCATGCTATATCATCAAAGAATGACACGACATTAGGTATGTCCTTCAACACCAGTATGAGAATACAGATACTTTGGTCTCTCATGAAACCTCTGCAGCATATCAACGTGGAAAACCTTTACTGATCCATCAATGTGGATAGCGTAATCTACCTTCGAAACAATTCGCTCAATAACATAAGGACCTTTCCATGTCATCACTAACTTATTATGGTCCGTAGGTAACAACAATAGGACCTTGTCTCCTGGCTTAAAAATTCTCAGTTTGGATCCTCTATCTCTATAGGTCTTTGCTCTTGCTGAAGCGATACTAGACGCTTCTTCTGCTATAGTGCGCGCTGAAGATAATCTTTCTCTTAAATCAACAAGGTCTATCGAAACCTTTTTAAACGGTTCCGAAACCGTGGGGATCTTCTGAAGAGGAGCCTGGGGTGTACGACCCCTATGCGTCGTCTTTTGGCACGCACTGCACGTCTTACAATATAACCGCACATCTCTGTATACTGACGGCCAATAAAAATCTTTCAGAACTCTCTCCTTGGTTCTAGTACTTCCCATATGACCCGCTAATGGAACATCATGGGCCAGACGCAATACTGTAGCAACTAACGACCGTGGCACGACGACTTGCTTTTCAACGGAAGCCACTGTGACGTACATACGGAACAGAATGCCCCCCTGGACAAAAAAAGAAGATGACCCGTTCTTATATCTCCTCGTTTTCTCGGTTCGCGCTTCCCCAAAACATGGGTTTAATGATGGGTCCTCCCTTTGTAATCTCGCCAAGCGCTCTGGCGTGATATCTAGGTTGACCGCTGGCGTAGCCAAAGGTCTAATCTTATCTTTATCGGCTACCCGTCGGCGTGTTTCGACCGCGGCGCAAAAGTCAATACCTTTTGATTGCGACCATGCTTGCACGTTCTCCTCGGAAGGGGAAACTACCCGTGATACATTCCCAATGATGAGCTGGGCGCCTGGAAAACAACCAACGACTGCTTCGACTTCCCCGCTAAGGAAAGGTGTATCTATCATTATTTTTGCCATGGGTAATTTCTCAATGGCCCCCGAAAATTGGATGCACGGGACAGTCTCACCTGTAAGCTGTGAATCCCGAATGCAGTCCCTATGCACTCCCACAACGGTAGATCCTGTATCTCGTAAAACCGAGACCGGTTCGTCCCCAACAAACCCCGGATAAACCCTAAGACCACCTCCTGTATGACATGAATTTATAACGGGGATCTTTCTCCCACAAGGTAAAACACCGGAAGATAATAACTTCTCACAACTGGGACACTTAGAATACTGTCCGCCTCCGTTGTCCGATGTAACACACGCAGCCGCATGATGAAATTTATTTGGGGAACATGGACTGGAGCTACTGTCCACGTTCGCCGCTATCCTACCTGCAGGGCAGTTCACGCTGATGTGATCTGCTCTTCCGCAGTTCCAACACTTCGCGGCCCTACACTCGCGGGAAAAGTGACCCACGCGTCCGCAAGTCCAACACTCCGCTCCCTGTGCTGCCCTAGGCCTGGGTCCCCGTGACCCCTCGCGACCGGAACTAGAGTCCCTATGCCGTCGGTCATCGGCAAAGGTCACAACTCGCCCCCGGCCATTACCGCGACCTAGCCCTCCTGCTCGGTCAAACTTACCGGATCCATATGCCGGTGATTGGTGATAGCCCCTATGCTGCCCCTGGGCTTGCCCACTATAGGCACCACGCTGACGCGACCTGTCCCTAAGTCCTGCCGGCGACCCCTCGACAACGGCGACGTACCCAGCATCTTGGACGTACGCCCTGGCGACTGGTTTGGACGGATGTGCCGTACGGTATGCCTCCGCCAACTTAGACGCCTCCTGCACCGTCGCGGGTTCGTTCTCTTTCAGGAAAGCCACCAGATCTTTGTGGCACGACGCGTACAGCTGGTCACGGATCATTAAGTCTTTCAGTTTAGCAAAATCCGCGCCCACATGCGCCAAGTCTACCCAGTTCGCGAAATACTCCGTTAGTCTCGCGACGAAGGCAGCAAAGTCCTCCCTGGTATCTGCACGTGCCCGCCTAAACTGCTCCCGGAAATATTCCTCGGTACGCGCAAATCGGCGAAGCAGCAAAGCCTTCAGCTTATCGTAATCTTGCACGTCTTCGCGCTGTAGCTCTTTAAAGTAGGTTAACGCTCGCCCCTGCAATAGCGACGCTAGGTACGTGGCCCATAATTCCTTATTCTCCCCCCATTGCAATTGTGCGTTCAGTTCGAACCTGTAAAGGAAGGCGTCTATGTCGTCCTTCCGGTCGTCGAACGTAGGGAGCTTAATCCTAACGGCACCTTTATTGTGTACCTGCCGCTCAACTGTTTCTGTTGGCGCATTCTTATTGATTTCCAACTCGGCGATTCTTATTCGCGCCTCTCTCTCCTGTTGCTTATCCCTAGCCTCTATCTCCCGCTCTTGGGCTTCTATCTCCTTTAACTTTATCTCCCTCTCCTGTTGCTGAGCTTCTAACTCCTTTAACTTAAACTCTCTTTCCTCTTCCTTATCCTTAGCCCGTCTTTCCTCTTCTCTCTGTCGCTCTTGAGCCTCTTTTTCTCGCTCTCTATCCTTAGCACGCTCATCGCGCATTTCTGCCTGCTGTTCTTTAATCCAGCCGCGTAGCTCTTCTCCCTCCAGGCCAAGTTCCTTACCCAACTTCATTAGTTGTTGGAGTTCCGCCATTTCACAGATTTATGGTTATGGTATCTATTATAAGACGACCAACCTGTCGGTATGATCACTAACGACACGACCAGAGACCTGAGATCACACCAGATATAACAATACCCAATTCAGAATACAATTCAGAAATTTACCTTTACAGCAAAACTAATTCTATATCTATAAAATGTATGCACTATTAATTATAAAAGAAAATAGAACGACAAGAATAAGGAAATTTAGTAGAAAGACCACAAGGACGTCAAGGACAACGAACCAGACTAGGACAAAGCTTCTACAAAAGAAAATATAATGGAAAAAAAAAATGCAACCTAACTACGCCGATTACACTACACGGTACAAACAAGAACAGAGTCTGAAAAAAAAGAACGTATCTACAGATAGGGAGGAGAAGGACAAGAGAAACGTCTTCCTAAAACAACGAGGAAGATAGAACGGCACAATCTAAACAAAAATACAGGTCCCTATAGAACTGTTCACTGTGATGAACGAAGTTCCAAATTTAGCCCACCTCCCGAAGAGGATAAACTACGCTCACCACAGCAAACCCGCGCCACCGCCCGTATAATCTATAACGACAACAAAAACAGCAAAAACAGGGAAAAAGACAGATTAAAGGAACAGCCCAAAATCCAGGGCACAAAAATTTTGACTTTTACTTAACTTTCAAATTTTGAGTTTTAACTCCTCCCCTTAATCGGAGCTCTGGCTGCTCGTCTCCTCAGGCTGCACGCACACACTCTGGAAAGTTTAAATACACATTAATACCTATTCATAGCAATACATGCATCAATATACATTCATTATTATACATAAATCATATCATGAAATGTCCATTCATCCAACGAACAAGACAGCACAATTACCTACTAACTAACTACAACTAAATATTACGAAAATGGACGAGTCACAATGGACGAGCCCCCAATGTCACAACGGACGAGCCCCCAGTGTCACAACGGACGAGCCCCCAGTGTCACAAATCCCAGACTGGGAGATGTAATAAGTATGACAGGACAACAATCACGAACAAACAAGTTAACACTTAACAGAACAATCCATCAGACTCACACATTTATTAAACATAATTATACATATAATAGCGCAATTACATATATTATATTATTGAAATGACTGCCGTACAACGGCCTTATTCTCACACACACGCTCCCTCGGATCCACAATCCGGTAGTTACTCCTAAAGGCACTTCGGCCTCAGCCTCTCCCCTCAGGGTCTTAATAGTACATTAATGATTCACTGGCACCGCAGTCTCTCAATATCACCTTCCTATTGTCATACACCTTAGCACTCCCCTCGCACCTCAGCAGGGCAATAACACATTATTATTTCCATAGCCATCAACATGGCAACAACATAATATCAGTTCACTAGCCTATCAACATGGCAACAATATAGGATCTCATTCACTCTCATATCTACGTCCCTGTCCGTGGCCTGACTGCCACGACTTTATGTGCCTCTACTGTCCTGCACTGACAGCCTCACTTCTGGCTTATGTGTGGCCTCCGGCCCTATGCTGGCCTATCCCCTGTGCTCATCGAGGTGGCTCTGCGGCCCGTCCCCGACACCTACAAGAATAACATTACATTGGTATAATACCCTACCATTTCTATTCACTCCACCTCTCCTTACAACCCATGAAACGTACACACACTAGTTCACCTTTCACTCACCACACATCTTACGGTAACACACTTCCATCGGAGTACACACTACTCACTCGCGCTACAAATCCATGAACTCACTTTCATCTATCGCTCGTGGCGCACATTGCTATATCCAATATCAAGGACTTCCACATTCCTCACATATACTTATTCACATCATGGTAATAGACGAATATAATATAATACATCAATCATAATAATCAATCAACGTTCTACATACCAGTCATAACTGGAAAGACTCTTCCACTAGTCTTCTCGACTGCTTCCCCTTTATGTCCGCCCGATGGGCTTTTATTCACACGTCCGATCCCTAGGACCTTCTAACTTGCAGTGATAGTTATACAGCGCTTTCGCCTCCTTCAGACCCCGCCCCCACTACTACTCACAACAGCACGCTTAACTTGCTGTCTACTGTGAGCCTTTCTTACTCTACACCCGCTCTGTAGCAATCCCCTTAATTGCACTCACTCCACTCGTGACAACCAGGCTTGGGCGAGGGGGAGGGCGTGTCACTCGCAAGTGAGTTTTGCAAATTTGTCCAGGTTATCATGAATAGTTTTCGTACATTTACTAGCCTAGATTTGGTCGATGAAGTCGTGGTTAAATAAAACAATAGTATTCCCTGATCGCATCGTCCCTCGTGCCCAGATGGACCAAAGACTTCATCTTGCTCTCCCACCCCTCTCTCCCCGTGTGTATGTGTGTGTGTGCGCGCGTGCATGCGTGCAAGCAAGTGCACATGTTTGTGATGTATCTTACACTGTAGTATGCTCGGCCAATGACGATGACTGTGGTGCTGCTATCTCATCATAAAATGTTTCGCAACTTCTCTTCGTAAACCTCGGATTCCAGCCTTAATGTATGGTTACTTGTATGTTGGTTTGTGTGTTCGAGTATACATATCATTCATTTGTCACTTTAAAAAAAGTAGTTTACATAATTATTACCAACTTAAACAAGACCTGTATGTCCATTTGCACCGTTTTCCCGAACCATTTTATATTTCTTACTTAATTCTTTGTATTATCAATAATTAATTATGAAATATGATACTAAAATGTATGGTTATCTGTGTGTTTGGCAGTGTAATCTGTCATAGATATTAGTCATGCGTCACCGTAAAAAGAATTTACTTGTTAGAAATGAGAGAACATGATCTTTTGCCGCATTTATAGCTGTTTTCTGAGTTAACTTAGTATTTTCCTATATAATCCTTAGTAATTATGGTAATTATGAAATAAGATGCTTAAAATTGGTCAAGGGACACTCGGACCTCGGGGGACTTTTGATATGTTTTATAGGGGACCTAACCCTGCACGAATCTGCATTCAGACATTATGTTGCAATTTTGTCTAGGTTGACATTAAAATTTTTCGTAGATTTACTAGCCTATATGCATGCCAGCCGAAATTTCGAAATGGGCACTGACTACTTGTTTAAATATTAGGGCCCGGTAAGAAAAGAAGACAAGTACACAGAAATATAAATGTGTAAAGTGCCAGGCTGACCTGCAGCTAGACCGACTATAAAATTAATGAACATTAAGGTTAAGGGCTCCAATCCCGGAGGGGCCTTGAAGAAACGTTTTATAATGAGTGAATTTTGGATGTTGCCCTATTACTTGCTGGTCTCGAAAGGGCCCCATAACCGTTCAAGCTTCAGGGTAGACCCGCCTTTGACCGACAGACAAAAAAGGCGAATGGCAACTCTGTTATCTTATGTCAACTTGAGTTTTTTTGCGATACAACAGTTGGTTCTTGCATGGTACTCGGCATGCACGTTTACAATTCAGAACTTCCGCTGATAAGAAATGTTGTAATGCAGGGCATTGTGTACTTTAAGTTTGTTTGTTCAAAACGTTTTTTCCTCTTTTTTTTTCTCTATTATTCGTTTCTGTGAAATATAAGAATATATCCATTCACCATGAACCTTTTTGAAGCCCATTCACGTCTTAAATTAGAACACTTTTCAACACAGACAAAATGAACGCCATTTACAGCTGTTTAGAAACAGTTCATCCGATGAAATCCATACACACAAACTAAGCATTTTTTATTTTTTTTGCGAGACAGCAGCTGCTAGACCTACTCTTCAATGGTTAAAACACAAATTTTAAAAAAAAAAAACGGCTTAGATGCGACTGCCCCTGTATTCTGGTGCTGTCCGGTGCATTCTGCCCTACCAGTATGTCGTGATATTGGACAGAATGATGGGGCTTACGTCTCTTGTCCACAGCATCCGCTCCGCTCCTCTACTTTTACGCACAATAGCGTAAAACTCTCTTGTATACAATAAATAACCTATGTAGGTTTATTGTTTTATCAAATAATACATATCGTAAACCTAACTCTGCTATGAAATTCAGTAAGCAAACGACTTTAAGGAAAAGACAAATTCCTCTGTCTTACCCTGGATTGGATGTCTTATAGCAGTTAGGATATATGTCTTTATGTGTGTGTGTTTATGTGTGAGCATGTCTAATGCCTTTTTTGTCCACGCTAAAAGAAAAAAATAATAATATAAATAGTAAATTATGGCGCAACAAGATGTATAATATGGTGCAGCCATCATTCAGTTTCGCCCTTTCCTGACTCCCACTCTGTTGTCTCACATTCAAATACATGTATTTCAATACACTTGATAAAATTACATGTGCAGTAGCATTCACGCTCTCAAAAAAATCTAAGAGTATTGATTCCTTGAGAGATCCAGGCATATCTGTGTTGTCATATGTTTTAGTTTTCCCGCTTTGCCACACCCGTACAGGCAGCCGGGGTTCTGGTTTCTATAAATAACTACTCCGCTCGTTCCGGTTAATGAAGTTTTCACTGTTTTCTGAATACGGGCAGCATCCAAAGAAGTTCATTGGAGTGACGCGTCAAAGCTGCCAAAAATATTCAGAGCTGGAAAACTGGTTTTGGTTGAGATCATAAAAGACGCAGAGATTGAAACGGTAAAGTATTACTTTGACTACCACAGAACGTGGGACACTCGACCCCGACAACAAGTTGTTTGATTACTCTGAACTGCATTAATTTGATTTGGAATATTAAAGGTCAGTTATTTTTGTTTTCATTATAATTGATTTAATATCTTCTTAAAAGTTTATGTAGCTGACAAAAACATAGATATGTTTTGTGTCGACTTATAAATTATGTGGTCGTAGTGTTGCATTTATGACTTACGAGATTTAAAGGGCGGGACATGTGATTTAGTTTTTACAGTTGTGTGTGGCTTATGGTCTTAATTCATGTCTGATTTATTAAGTGTCTCTTCTTTCGGTAACAGGAACTAATGATTGTATTTCCAGTGAATTACCGAAGTCGTGGAAACTGCTCCACTTATGATTTCCTCAAATGGGCGTGCTGTGTTCGTCCTTATATTCTGAGCTGATCGAATTCCTTTCTAAAGCAAGTTTGTCAAAATCTGGCTTTCTGCAAATTGTCAAAATCTGGCTTTCTGCAAAATGTCAAAATCTGGCTTTCTGCAAATTGTCAAAATCTGGCTTTCTGCAAATTGTCAAAATCTGGCTTTCTGCAAATTGCTAAATGCAAAAAATTCACATCAAAAAAGTCTATTGATTAATTTGACCATTTTATCACTGGGGAATTCAGAAGTGCACGGACATTGGGGGAGGGGGATGGGGTGGGGGGGGGGGGGGTAGTGAAGGTTACATTAAGTTCACGGCCGAATATGAAAACCTCGATTATTAAAAAGTTCTTTCGGGCATGAAAGAAAATAATCAAGTTGTGAAAGTGGTTCAACATTATTTTGTTCGAAGTTGAAGAAAATAAAAATAAGAACACGAAAAATCAATATTTGGAGAATAGTCAACCTTTGACCATCTGGAATCCCGGAAAAAAAAAGGTGCAAAAAGTTCCGTTTGAAATGATGAGCCCTCTTTTCTCCACTAATATTTGAGGTTGAAAAAATGATGTGTAGAGAATAGCCAATGTTTTGATCGTTTGGGTTACTGGAGGCAAACGCTGCAAAATGTTTCCCCTCTGACATAAAAAGCCCCTTTCATCCACTATAAGATAAGATAAGATATAACTTTATCATCCTGTTCCCAGGACATTTGTTATTACAGCATCAGTAACAGCACAACAGTAAATACAATTACCTAAGACCTACAGACTTTAAAGCATACCGTACACACGCACATTGCTCACACAACATTACCAGCACATAAGAACATTACTCACACACACACACACATACACACACACACACACACACTGTCAGAACACTCCATTAGGAAACACTACTGCTTCGAATTTCAGATGGCAAAAAAAGATCATCTATAGCGCTCCCCATTTGTTTTTAAATACATTATTCGTCCACTTCTTTGGGTTCGGCTGCATAACGCCTAACTTTGAACCTTCGTAAGTTCCAAAGTCATGTAGTGTAAACTTCAGCATGGAGACCAAAAAAGCGATGGTATCAGAAAAAGAAAGACGTGTTTGGTATCATTGTCCTGGTTGGTTAGACATAATGGCAAAAGTAATAAGACCAATGAAATGTGAATGATGTATATTTTTTACTCTTATGTTCAAAATTTTCATTTCAAGTTACACAGGAAAGCCAAGCTTAACATTCACTAAATAAATTCTCGCCACATGATATGGTTGAGATTTTCGTCGTTGCTCACTGGCAGTCTCGTACACTATTTGGAACGAACATTGTACAAATTCATTGTACAGTGTACTTCATTTTATTCATACTAAGTTTGTACTGTGTAGGTAATGATTATGCATTATCTTTTGATGTCCATTTTAATGATCAAGTTTAAATATTTACATCCTCTGGCATTTATGTGCTTTTATTTTTATATGATGCCAGTTTATGCATATTATTATTACCTATAACATACGTTACATCATTACAATTTTTTTCATAGAAGTCTAGTATAACAGCCCCCCCCCCCCAAAAAAAAAAATAAATCATTAAGTTTATCTCCTCTGAGAAAATGTGCAGAGGAAGGAGGGGGGAGGGGGAGGGTACAATAGTAGATAAATAGGTTAATTGGTTCATTTAGATACTCCGTACATTAGATTTTACACTGATCTGGTAAAGGATTTTCCTGAATGCCCCTGGCATTGCTCTCATATTTCAGGGTATCATAGACTTTTGTGCATGTCAGGCTGTAGGAATCACCGCTGTGTTTATTCTGAAACATTTTCAGATTTTTTTTTTTTGCTTAAAAAGGGAAATCTAAGAGTGACAAAATGTAGAAATAAAGGGAGACATTACGTCAAGAGGAATGGAAGCCAAGAAATAAAACACTCTAGATAAATGCTCTATGCTCTACCAATTGGACCGACGAACAGCTGACGCAGTTCAAGTAAACTCAAATTACTACAAACCACAGATACAATCTTAAGTTTATCTAATGAGCGAATAACATCCCTGAGTACTTTTTCGTCTAGCCCAGGGAGACTTCCCCTCCAGCTCCCTTACATCCGAGACACAGAATACAGAGACGGACCATTCCTCCTTTCACTATTTAATTATGTCCACAATTTACGCGCGTATAAACACGGTGAGAGCTACCCATAGAGCTCTGTGGTACTAATCTTTTTCGTTCAGTTATGGAGGAGTGTGGTGCGAATTGTTACATTGTTGACATGGGTGGTACGCGCGAAAGTCGACGGACGGAATTTGGCGAATTGAACGCTCTCGGTATTCTGTGTCTGGGCTTGCATAGACAATATGAAAGCAAGAAAAGCTTCAATGTCTTGGACGCAAAAACTGAATCACAAATTTACTGCATTGTTGTTGTACCGGTATGTATATTTAAAAAAAAAAAAAAAATAGCTTGATTTCACAAACATGTTTCCTTCTCCACAAATAAAGTTGAACAATGATATGAGAAAAGGTAAGCGCACATGATTATTATTTTGATGAACCCATGAAAGGTTTTTTGGGCAACTTGTCAAACTCAGCAGGTAAAGCTTGTCAAACTGCGTAGATAATTATTGCAGGCCTATCATCTTGTGTCGGTATGTAAGACCAACAAAACGGTGGACTGTAACACTTTAGTGTCCGACAGTCTAAAGTCAGCACCGGCCGGGATTAAGGGCTTCATGACAGTTTGGACAAGGAACGGTTGAACCTGAAGGGGGATAAACTTTTATTGGTCGGTATGGTCGTGTGCCGGGGTCAATATTGAAAAGGAAAAGAAAGCAATGAAGGGAGAAAGATAGCAACAGCCAAAGCTATCTGCAACCGCCATAAAGGTAGAAGAAAACATTTTTGGGTGGATATTAATTTTGTGTATTGGGATTTTACTAATGTTTGCCTTTATTAAGTTATTTGTTTATTTGGAGGGGTGAGGCTCGCGGGATACTAACAAGAATAAACAGACTGGAAGAAGGAGGAGGAACGAAAGAAAAAGATTTGATTGAGATATGTAAGTGACAACGAGGTAGAGCACGACCTTATCTCTTGTTTGTTTTAGGTCCGTTTTCTGAAAATCTGCAGATCTCTTAGCATGTAGAAGAGGTATAACAAAAGCACACTTTGACATTTGTTCAGATTGCACTGTGGCACTTATCAGGCTGTTTCACAGTCCTGATTTATTCTAAACCCTGGCCATAATACTATTACGCCGCAAACGTTCAACGTGGAATTTCTCAGCTGTGCCAAAAGTGGAGTGGAACAAACAAGAATAGGGCCGCGAGAGGTAAAGATCGAAAATGATAGAAGGTGATTTCTTTCAATGCAACCAGGTACGAGCTCCAATTATGTCAAGTCACTGTACTCAAACTATACTACCCAGATGTAAAGTTCTGATGCTGAAAAAAAAAATACAATAAATACAACCCTGCTTTTATGTCAATGCTTAAATGTAAATTTGTACAGCCACCATTGTGCATCACTGAGCCGTGGAAAAGAAAACATAACCAAGCTTTCATGGACATCTTTATCAGACCGAAACATTTTCAAAAACAACTTTTTTACTGCGTCCACAACATCACCAATGGGTGAGAAACTAGGTCAATCCCTTTCACCACGAGAAGGCATTCTAAAATTGAGCAGACAGTTAAGGAAAGGATTTGGGTTACGGTTTTATATACACTTGGATTGAAGTCGTTGGGGTTTGTATCCCTGGAGGATGTGGTGAAGGGAGCATGGTCTAATTACAAAGCCAAAGAGAGAAAAGACTGAGCTGTATTCATTGTTCAGCCATAGCTTTCTGTGTAAAATACCACGCCCATCACTGAAATAGTGATGTTTTCTATTGTGATTCGTCATTCACTCGAGTCAGCATGATTTGAAAGTGTGAAGATCCGGTGGGATTTAATGACTCATGTCAAACTCATTTTCAGTGACTGAGCGTTACTAGCAGAGTCGTCTTAACGCATGGGCATACTTGGCAGTCGCCTTTGGGCCCCATGCATGCAAATTTCTGAGTAAATATTACATAAACCACAGAAAAACTGTGGGGTCGCAGCAAGGCTATATGCAAAGCTGCTGCCGAAATATAGGCCATTTTCTGTCATCTCTTTTAGTTTGCGTTTCACTGGATCGTTTGCGTATTATTTATTGAGGCCCCTTTCACACGGCGCGCCTCCACCCGCGCCCGCACATTTGCGTGGGGTCCACCCGCACCCGTAGACCCTTTCACACGGCGCGGGTGAAAATCGCACCCGCACTTAGATCTCTCCAGTTTTTTTAAATTCTATTTTACATTGTACAGTCGTGAAATATGGACAGTGATAGTTTTCTCCTTCCGTATGTTGTATTTGCGACAAAAGAGGAGACATAGATGTACATTATCAGTGTATCCTTTGATTGACGAAAGAACTTGTTCCACATAACTGGCCTCCCTAGAACCAATGATATTAGCAGTTCTATATCAATATCTGCATCCATACTGTTTCTGCAGAAAAAAAAAAAGTCACAATCAAAAGGAAATACGGGATTAAAGCGCAGCCAAGGACAAATCCCTGCATACGGTGTACAATTTCAACTTCACGGGTGCGGGGTACCCGCGGGGTACCTAGGGGAACCCGCGCAAACATTTCGCCCGCAAACACGTACGACCCGCACCCGCTCCGTGTGAAAGGCTCCATTGAAAACTTCAGCCTTAGGTTTGCGCGGGCCCCGCACATAAGTGCGGGTGCGGGTTGATCCGCGCCGTGTGAAAGTGCTACATACAACTTTTTCTCTGAGTCGTTGCGTAGGGGGGCGATCTGCAGCCAATTGCCTTGCACAGGGGCCCATAATGATCTTAAGACGGCCCTGGTTGCTAGCCTTTCAAGTGAAGCCGAATAGCCATAATGTAGGTGCTAACTATACATGTTCCAACCAGCTCTCAGCCCTCCACATGTATCACTATTTTCACTTCAGCAAGTGTCAACACCTTGCTTTGTCAGATCAGCCAAACAGAAAAATAAATGGTCTGCAAAGATAAAAAATGTGTGAATGTCAAGGCTCCATACATTACATGAGCTTATTTCATTTTAAAGGCTTTCGAGAACAAACCGACATATTACCGTGTTTGAACACAAACAGAATAGTATACATCTATACTATATATATTTGTGGACGAGATTAATTTTTCGTTGCAAAAGGCTTCTGAACCACTCAACACTCAGACTTCAAATTTTATATGGTGCATCAGAATGGATGTAAGAGTGCACAGTTTTCAATAGAAGTCTCAAATCTGTGTAGTTTTTTTAATTGGAAATTTATTGTTTCGTCATCATTTAGATCTGTTTCGAGTCATGGTTCGCCATTTTAAGGTTTCGTTATCACTTCCTGCGATGTGTTCACTATCAAACACACTAACCCGTGCGCAAATCATGCTGTTGTACAAGATGCGCAGGGTGTCAACTCACAAAGGCAGAGCAGTAAGACTTATTTAAAAACAAACAAACAAAAATAAAATAAACAAATAGGAACAGGCCAGATGAAGCAGGTCCATAATAACCGCCCAGAACTGAAACCAATATTCAAACCAATTTATCCCGGGCAGGGCCAGGGACCTCAGCTAGTTCTTTATATAAGTACATCTATAAGCACGCCACCATTGCATGCAAATACTCCCCGCATACACACAGTCGCACGAACACAAAGTACAAAATTCAGTGCCACATATATCTACACATATCCATGCATATACCTACACACTCAAGGCACACACACAGGCACAAACACGCACACACATACACACACACACACACACGTCCTAAAGCTAAATAACGTCAAACTTAATATTTCTTCAATGATCCTTTCACTATTATTTTCTTAGCCACTTGCTAAGTCGAATAACTTGCAAGTCACCACCATCAGACAATCTATTAATAAAATTAACAGATCAGAACAAAATCACGTAGTGGGTTGTATTAGATTTATGACATCCTGTAAGTCCAACTTTGCAGAGCCATCCACAACGTGATGAACGTGATGTCTCATCTTTCATGATTGCTCAAGCATGGCCTTTTTTTTTACTGAGCATAAAATTCATCCACCTGTTGTCGGTTGAAATCAAAAGATCTCTCCGCAGGCAGGACAGAGTGATATTCGGTTTGGATTTTCAAAGACGGGGGGTGTTTTGGTGAAGTTTATAAGTGGGAAAACCTTTCTAAAACTTGTAAACAGAGGGAATTGTATTTCTATCCCTTGTTTATTTATTGATTCACCTATCTATCTATCTATCTATCTATCTATCTATCTATCTATCTATCTATCTATCTATCTATCTATCTATCTATCTATCTATCTATCTATCTATCTATCTATCTATCTATCTATCTATCTATCTATCTATCTATCTAGGTGAATGAGAAAGTGGAGGACGGAGTGACTGAGTGAGAGGGTGAGTAAGTGTGGGACCAAGTGAGTGAGTGAGTGAGAGGGTGAGTGGGTGTGGGACTAAATGAATGAGTGAGTGAGTGGGTGGGTGAGTGTAGGACTAAGTGAGTGAGTGGGTGGATGAGAGGGTGAGTGGGTGGATGAGAGGGTGAGTGGGTGTGGGACTAAGTGAGTGAGTGGGTGGGTGGATGAGAGGGTGAGTGGGTGTGGGACTAAGTGAATGAGTGAGTGAGTGGGTGGATGAGAGGGTGAGTGGGTGTGGGACTAAGTGAATGAGTGAGTGAGTGGGTGGATGAAAGGGTGGGTGAATGTAGGACTAAGTGAGTGTGTGAGTGAATGTGAGACTAAGTGAGTGAGTGAGAGGGTGAGTGAGCGTGGGACTAAGTGAGTGAGTGAGAGGGTGAGTGGGTGTGGGACTAAATGAATGAGTGAGTGAGTGGGTGGGTGAGTGTGGGACTAAGTGAGTGAGTGGGTGGATGAGAGGGTGAGTGAGTGTAGGTCTAAGTGAGTGAGTGAGTGAGTGAGTGGGTGGATGAGAGAGTGAGTGAGTGTGGGGCTAAGTGAATGAGTGAGTGGGTGGATGAAAGGGTGAGCGAGTGTAGGACTAAGTGAGTGAGTGAGTGAGTGTGGGACTAAGTGAGTGAATGAACGAGTGAGTGACTTAGTGAGTGAGGAGTGAATTGGTGGGTGAGAGAGTGAGTGAGTGTGGGACTAAGTGAATGAATGAGTGAGAAGATGAGTGAGTGTGGGACTAAGTGAGTGAGTTAGAGAGTGAGTGAGTGTGGGACTAAATGAGTGAGTGAGAGGATGAGTGAGTGTGGGACTAAGTGAGTGAGTGAGTGAGTGAGTAAGTTGGTCTGTGCCGAATCCATTGCCTTTTTTTTTTTTCATTTTGTGTAGTTTTTCACATGGGTTTGTGTAGATCAGAGAAATTCTGATCGACCTCATCGAATATTGATCTTGAACACAAACATGAAGGAAAAGGGCTAGATAGTGTAGTTCTGTATGTACTGTTTGCTATTGCTGTCTTGGTAAAATGACACCCTGGGCAATGGCGTGTTGGTTTCACCCAGAAACTACTGTGTTACAACACGTTGGGTGGGTGTATTTTTATCTTTGATGTGTCCTGCTGTGTCAGGAAAGCTGAAGTAATCCATGGCTACGTAGTTTCATTAATGTTCCGAGATTAATTGTCTTCCCACCAAGGAGAGCGATGTTTACTGTTTGTTGCTAAGCAACAATCGATTTCAACCACCCTGATGCCGTAGTATAGATGACATCACCGCTGCCGCATCGTGTTATTCTAAAGACTAATCGAATACCCTTCTTGGGCCGAGGGATTTACTACTGCTCAGTTAATCGATACTGGTGTGGATGAAAATTCAGGATTATTATATTTAAAGGCTCTTATAAACCCAGGAGCGTTGGATTAATCTGTATAACATAGATTCCTGGCGCCATGCTCAAAGAGATATCACATGTAGTTGTTAGCAACCTCTGAAAATATTTTATGACAGACATGGACGTTTGTGAATTCTTTGCTTAATCAGGGCAACGGGGTTGATTTGCCCGAATTTGTATGCTAAAACACAAATAGATAATTTAAAAACACAAGTACCAATTTCTAATTTAATAAAAAAAAGTCTTTTCATTAATCAACGGTACACCGTTAGAACTTTACTTCATTTTACCTAATTTTCCAACACTGCTAATTTTTTTTCTTCTTTTTGCTTTCTCTGTCTGATTTTTTTTTTTTCTTCCTCTTGTTTTGCTCGCATTTTCGCCCATTGTTTTTGCCCGAATTTGGGAGGAGAATCGCTCCACCCCCACCCCCATTTTTCCCCCGTGGTCAGTGTGCCCATGATGGCAGAGACTATTTCGGCCATGTAGCCACAACACTCGTGCTCATAATTAGATTTTTATTCTCAACTTGTGGTCATTTTTTTTTTTTATAAAGTTTTATTGCGGCAATGTCACCACCAAAAAACAAAAAAAAAATTGTGTGGCCAGTTACTTAAGCATAATCCTAACCCTAACTCCTAATAATTCTACAACTTTCCAGGAAAATTCGCTGGTCACCAAAACCTAATTTGCTCCCGTGGCCCACATTGTGACCCTCTAAAAAGATACGCTCAAAACTATTACATGACAAAGCAGTGGCGTGCGGGGGTTTCGTGATGCTCGGGGTCAACTTCTTGAGTGCATGCCCCAACTCTCGTATAGGGCCTGGTAATGAGAAATGTAAGAAAGGAAGACACTTTAAATATGCAAAAACAGATGAAATAATCTTTTTATTCAAATTAAACATAACCGCATTAATTAAGTTTGGTGTACCAGATGAGATCTCCTTATTCAAAATTAAGCACAATATTTACATGTAACAGGTTCTCTTCTCTAGTCTCCCTTACTAACGCACGGATCTGCATTCACACCAGCTTGTGGGACTGCAGGGCGGCATGTACAACGCAGTTAAAAGTGGTAATTTCAGATTTTAAAAAAAAGAACAACTTAAATTTAAATTCACACTTGATTGGATGACCCCTGAAATGGAAGCCCGGGCCTGTCACCCCCTCTCCCCCCCCCCCTTTCTCCACGCCACTGACACAAACCCCAGCACCCCATGTTCTGCTAGAATCAGCTTCAAACTATCCCAGATATATTCCCATTTCCTTGAGCATGGATGACTGTTTCACATTTGTAATGAATGCTTATGGCGTGGAAGTCTTTTCATATTTTTTTTTTTTTTTTTCATTTTAGATTGAAGTTGAAAAGTTTATTTCATTCGTGAATTATTTTCAATGCCCCGGCTAATTGGAATTCAATACTTGAGTTTCCGGTCGCGTCGTTTCTATCGCTCTTGATTTTGTTCATGGCCGTGCCGGCTAGTGTCTGTAAATCAGTGATTCTCACAGTGGACGATCTCAGGGGGCGAAATCAATGAAAAGGGCCACAGAGGGGCGAAAACTACGTGAGAGTCGATGGCAGGGGGTGGGGGGGGGGCCGACAAAAGAGGTGATTGGGGGAAGAGAGGGTGACTGTGTAACGATTTGGGGGTGAATACTTCACAGCAGTCATGAAGACAGAGGTGCATGTCTTTCTCGCTATCCACTGTGGTTCACATAGCATCTCGTGGCCAAATACCCCAACAGTGGCCCTTACCACGAGACATTGGACGTATGAAAGGTTTACTGTTGGTTGCACTTGATGAAGAATGCCTTCTGTTTTTTTTTTTATAACCTGGATGATCTAAACATGTGGAGTCAATGACAAAATATTAAAGCCTGGAAAATTTCAGCATAGTAATTTGTGTGTAGTGTTTGTATAATTTGTGGATGCATTTGGAATTGAGTAGGGGTGGGGGTGGGGGGGGGGAGAGAAAGAAAATTTAGGGCCTCCAAGGAGAGGGGAGGTGCCTCACAAAGCTTGAAAACCACTGTCGTAAATGGTAGTCAGAAATTTGCAGAAAAAAAATGTGAGCTGACGGAACGTCTCTTTCTGCGTACAGTAATAAATGGCTGAATCAAGTTCTTTGACGCACATCGCTATTAGCCTCCTCTCTGTATCTTATTACTATAATGGAGCTAGACCCATAAACGTTTTCGGTAAAAAGGCCTCGAAACTGCACATCGAATTAATATGAAAATTGATAGATAGGTCTAAGTAACTTGCCGCTTTACGTGCGCATATTTATAGTTGAAGATTCAGAGTTGTTACATTTAGATATTTAGTTCTTTTGAGTACTTGGCTCGTTTAATGTATATACACGAACTTTTTCATATGTTGTATATCTCGGACCAGTCGGAGAGCAAAGAATCAAATTGTTTACTTGTGTATTCATTCTTTTAAAATGCCCGTTGTTCCAATCGTTTTCCAACATTAAATTTGACTTTCCGCCATGTCAACCAGTAACTATGAAAATGAACATTCGAAGTTTTGCAAAGCTCAAACTATCGGTACTAACCACTCAAGAGTCCACAACGGTACTGGTAACAAACCAGAGGAAGATTTTGTGCTATTTTGACCTAATTAAGGTCCAAATGAGACAGAAATTAATCTGTAGCCGCAGTACGCTGAGCCGTCTTGAAAGGCGCGATTCAGAGAGCTAAAGGCGGCCATGTCTGAATGATAGAGTCTGCTGTCTGCTCTAGGTGAGACGCTTTCTGCCGTGGTATGGAAAAAGACTTATTTGTCAAACTAGATCATATTCACTTTTCAACATTATCTTATAGTTATAAGCTTAATAAAATATGGTAATCTTTCCGACTGGGTTATAATTTCGTACGAGTAATAGTTTCTTTTGAATGTCACCTTTCACCTTTCACCTAGGCATTATCCATCCACTGCAGGATGTAGCCCGCCGACACTGATTTCCATTCCTTTCTGTCTGATGTCTTCCTCATCCATGTTGTTCCACCTCTCCTCTGTTTATTATCATCCTGCCATCTTCTGCCTGGTCGTCTTTGTGTTCTTTTTCCTGTCCATGGTTGTCATTCAGTGCAGCGTTTTTAGTCCATCTATCATCATTCATCCTTCCCACATGTCCAGCCCAATTCCATTTTTGTTGTAGCATGAATTTTAATATGTCAGTTTTGAGTAGCACAAAATGGAAATTGAACTAAGATGTGAGCGAAATGTTTTTTGGCGTCTCATGTAAAGTGTTTCTTTTTTTTTTGGGGGGGGGGGGGGCAAAACTTATCGCAGTTCGTCGCGGTTACTCGTTACGCTGTCTAATTCAGGATTAAGGGGGTGTCGTACTAAGCCCAGCCAGACACGGTCAGGTGCTGGCAGACAAGAATTACACACTATAATTTCCTACATTTTCTTAGAAAATCCGGAAGACCTTAATATCATACCAAGCCCGGTCAGATACTGTCAGCTTCTGCCAGTATTTCTTTGGTGTATATTTTGCTGGCAACACCTGACTGTGTCTGGCCGGGCTTGGTATGATACCGTCGTAAAAGAGATGTTTCAATCATATTTCCAGAATGAGATAACTCGGCTGATCTACTACATGCAATATAATTACAAGTCGTCACGGTCATAACATAATTGCCAAAGTCATTTTTGCGGTGTTTTGAGATGAAATGCTCACGACCTTAATCCGACAGTCACTTTGCACTGTGCCACAGCTACACTGTTTTGTTTCGTTGACATATGGGTTTTTAAACGACAACCTATATCCACCTATACCGCCATTTAAACTGTTGTTAGGAGAGCGTAGTCTGCTGACAACGGCAAATGGAGAAAATGCTGAGTTGTGCTCAGCTACAAAATACTACGGTTCCCCAACAACAGCTACTACTATGTTTCGAAGAAAACACTTTTCTTTGCTTTTCAAAAAATACTAAAATATAGGCCCGTTGCGCATATCGGTCATCTTTGATGTAAGGACTGATGCACCACCATGGCGATCGTGGCACTGATTTTGATTCGTTAGCTGATTTGCACTGCGAGCACTTGAGGTGTGGCGAACGAACCGGCGGCGAGCTAAAAGTAGTTCACTACGGTAAACAATGACACGTGTATACATGCACATGGGAGACGTTCGGTCAATTCTTTCACTTCCTTTCCCTTGTTTAAACGGATGGTAGGGAATCTGACCAGCTTGGATCTATCCTTTCCACCCCTGTCATAACAGTCAACTGCAATGCAACCTGCAGGCATTTTAACCGCTTAGACATTATATCTCGAAGTTACACTCATCAGCTGATCCACCGGCCATCTTGGGTGTCGGGAGAACAAAACAAAAACACCATGTGACGTCATTCACAATGGGCCAATAGAGAAAGAGAAAAATTCTGAGCTGTGTTCACTGTTCAGCTACAAAACACTACGCTTCCCTAACAACAGCTACAACTATGGGTCCGACACAAACTTCCAACTTGGCTGTTGTTCAGGGGACCGTGGCATGTTACAGGGTAAACTGTAGACGAGCAGTGAACACTACTCACTATGATCTCTATAAAGGCTTTGTAATGAGACTACGGTCCCCTAACAAGATCCAAAAACTTCCGACTTGGCTGTTGTTTAGGGGACCGTGGCATGTTACAGGGTAAATTGTAGATGAGCAGTGAACACTGCTCCGTATGATCTCTATAACGGTTTAGTTATTAGACTACGGTCTCCTAACAGCAATCACTCCAAAATTAATGGGTCAATTAGCTATTGCCACTTTTAGGATCAAATACCGTTTTCTCAAAATCTTGTTTTAGGGGGGTCACTGACTTCAATTTATCAGCAATGTCTTGTCTTTTATTATGTGTACAGAACTCAAAATGTCATGTTTGCGACATATTGTGGGTTTTCTCATGCACACTCACATATTTCGAAGTAAACAGTTTTCTTTGCCTTTCAAAAAACACCAAAACATTTAACTTAGACAATCATGTTATGATCGCGACGGAAGTTTTGTTTTATTTTCTGTTGTTAAGGGAACGTAGTCCAATTGTCGCGATGTGGGTTACATGGGGATATTTCGACTGACACTCTTTCGAGGTCCGCTCCCACAATCGACGAACACACAAAAATAAATACTTGCACTCTAAAAACTAAATAAATCAATTGCTTTCAATTTTAGCAGAACTGTAGGGCAGTTTAATTACAGGAATTAAATGTAACAAATATAATTATAAATATAAATATCAATTCAAAGGCAACTGAATCTAACTAAAGGAACTACAGCTTTTATAAAGACTAACGAATTCAATCTAACTACTTGCAGGTCATATGAGTTATATGGCGAATAGAATCCGCGCACGTGGCGACGGATATAACAGTTTAAATTCTATTAATTCAATGAGACATGTTATGATATGGACATTTCCTCTAGACACGCCATGGAGAATGCTTGTACAACCATGCGTTGTCTGGCGGTAGCTCTGAAACTGTCTTCAAAAGTAAGTAGAACGGTTCACTTTCATCATTACAAATTAGTATAGACTCTCACCATGCGGCCCTCACTGGGAGTGAGAGCGCTAGATGTAAACGCTGTGGGTTTATATCAAACCAAGTAGCTTAGGCTCTGGAACTTTAAATCAGGCCCCTCACAATGGACTGCTCAACTGCGTCTCTATGTCTCTCATCTGGCTGAGGACTATCGCCGTCCACCTCGTAAATGGATTTTCTACATGTGGCCCAGAACTAAGTTCTGTATGGCCTTAAATACTGGACTGCATCTGCAGCTTACCGTCTAATTCCTGGATTGTGATTGGTGCAACCACTTCTAGCTCAGCTGCCGAACTGAGTTATTTTAAGTAACAGCCCTACGCAACGACCTTGGGTCGACATCAAAGGTCGAATTACTTCATACAATATAATGTAATTTTATAGCAATAAATTCTTAACATGTTCAAAACCCCGAGCTTTTACTCTGGATCACGGTATTTCTGTACGTCAACAGACGTCTCAATAACATTTAATTCCTACTCACCCCTTCCCTCTTTACGAAACCTAGTTCAAAACACGAGATGTAAAAAGTGCTCAGTCATGCACACCTACGCTGTCCGTCTATCCTTCCCCACCTTCTGTCTATCTATCAGGGAAAAAACTGTTCAAACAAATTGTTTACGAGACCAGCTCAAGGCCAAGTTATGCTGGCTCGTACAATAATTACGTTTCTAAAAATTACTTACTGCTCTCGCAAAAATTTACTCTTATGAATTAAATCTGCTCTTGACACCAATTACAAAGCCGAATAGAAAAAATACTGAGTTGTGTTTACTGTTGGGCTATAGCTTACCATATAAACTACTACGGTCCTCGAACAACAACCTTTCATAACTTTATGTTTCTCCAGTTCTGAACGATCAGCCCGGGATCAGCTGAGAACCATCATGGGTTTGGGAGCCTGCTACCAGTTTATGAAGTACGTCTTGATAGTCTTCAATTTTATTATTCTGGTAAGTTCGAATACCTTCGCAATCATAAATTATTATAATCTTTGTCGACCATCTCGATATCGTGTCAAGCTACTTGTAGATTGCCCTAACAAATTATCTGTTATTACACGTATTATTATTATAGCCAGGCAATACCTAGATCACATGCGACTTTTTTTTTTCTTGTTACTTTTTAACGCGATAAATGTTGTAGATCTACGTCGCAAACTATTCATGCACTAGCATTAGTTTTACGTTCAGTCATACATTCAATCCATTTATAAATAAGCCATCCGAGTGTCCATCTATTTGTTTATCTATCCATCCAGTCACTCGTTGATTTCCATCTAGCCATTCATCCCCCTCCCAACAATCCACCCATATATTCATCAACTCGCCAATTCATCAATCGGTCGATCGATCCCTCCATTCATCCATCCATCCACCCGTCCATCCATCCATCCATCCATCCATCCATCCTGTCTTCTGACCATCCACCCACCCACCTATCCACCTATGTAATGATGCATGCACCCACCCATCCATCCATCCATCTTTCCGCCCACCCACCCTCCCACGTATGCATTCATGTGTCCATGCGACCATTCATCCACACATCCACCCGCCCATCCACCTATGCACCCACCCATCTATCCCACAGATTCTAGGCGGTATCGCTATAGGGCTTGGAGCCTGGAGTTTGGCTACTGATAATGGCGGCGAGGAACTGAGTGACCTTACGGGCGAATCGAGTTACAAAGGCGTAGCCATTGCTATCATTGTTGGGGGCTGCATCTTGGTTGTGATTGCCTTGTTTGGTTGCCTGGGAGCTTTCCTTGAGAATAGAGTATTGCTGGGCATTGTAAGTGCAAAAAAAAAACAACAAAAAAAACTAATTTCTCACAGAAACGAAAGCGCATTTCTGGTGGTTTAATCTTTTACGGTGTAGATAAAATTACCAATCATGTTTGACCCTTGAAAAACAAATTGAAATCGGAATTCATCAAGGGTGACCGTATTCATCGTAAATTCTCATGTTTATGTTTTTCATAATTCTTGTGCAAATTCAATTCATGGTCAGACGGGGTAAGAAAATCCAGATTAAACAAAATACGAATGTTGGATATAGCATCACTTTTCAGTTTACGACTTCTCCTCTCCTGTTCATCTCCCGCTGCATTTGAATTGTTTTCGAAAGCCAATTATCAGTTTTCTTTTTTTCTTCCTTTTGAATTTTTTTTTTTTTTTAGGCTTTTGAATTACTTAGTCACAGGGCACTTGACATTTTGTTTTTAAAATTAGAACACTGAGTGGAATGGCTAGGCTATACAACAGAAGTTCTTATGTCTATTTCAGTATTTTACCATCATGCTGCTCCTCCTCATCCTGTATGCCGTGGGTGCAGCTTTGGGATTCGCCTTCTGGGATGACGTGAGTAAATGTTTTTCTTTTTCATACGAACTCATAAGGGCCTAAAACAGTAGCTAACAGAAATGGTTTCAGCTAGAACAGCAGATAACAGTAATGGTTTCAGCTAAAACAGCATCGCCATGGTGAAGCGTGGGTCCGGACAGACAAGATATGCGCATTCTGCCTATACAGGTAAGACATTTGTACCATGAAAATGCTATACGAAAATGAATTTCTCTCGCGGGAGAAAAGAATCTCTTCGTTAAAGTTTGTGTTCGAATCCGATGTTTGAACACAACTTCAGTGCAGTTAAAATGTCATATTTCGCTATTCTCTGATAAAGCCGGTTTTGTTTTTTCGTTGTTGTTTTTTTTTAGTTGTCAGATGAATTAGAGGAACAACTTGAAGAAACACTCCTCGAGGACTATGGGGTAGACAGTGACGGAAAACCCGAGAATAACAGTGTGACGGATGCCTGGGATCGCGTTCAGAAAGATGTGAGAAGCCTGTCTACTCTACACATTGGTTGAGTTTTGTGATGCAGTGCATGGTGATATGGCAAAGTTGATGGTGGTGACGGTAGTGGTGGTGAGGAGTGATGATGCTAATGTGGGCGAGGTGGGGGGGGGGTTGACGATTATGGTAGTGGTGGTAGGGATGACCATGGTGGGCGTGGTGGTGGAATGATGATGGCAGCGGTGATGTGGTGGTGATGAAGGAGATAGTGATGATGATGATGATGGTAGTGGTGATGCGGTGTTGATGAAGGAGATAGTGATGATGATGATGGTAGTGGTGGCGATGGAGAAGACGGTGATGGTGGTGGTGATGGTGTTGGAGATGATATCGATTGTGACGGTAATGGTTGTGGTGGTGATGTTGATGGTAGAAAGATGGCCGCTTCGATGAAGTCGCAATAAGATTCAAATACTCCCCGGTTCATTGTAACTGTTACCATTTGATAGGTGTCTCTTCTCGAAAACTGATCTTACTAAATCAGGAATAGGCATAAAAAAATGATGATGTTGACGATGATGATCATGATGACGATGATAATGCCGACGACGACGACAACGATCGTGATGATGGTGATTAATGGCACATATTTAATGAATGTCAATTCCCTAAATTGCGAAATAGAACTATCCTGACGATATCTGCTGTCGACCGATGAAGTGGCAGCAAAATCACACCGTCAGGCTTTTGTAAATTAAGACTGAGATTTTCTGTGAGTTGGTGGATTCGCTGGGATGCCGATAATTTGAATTTTTTTTTCTTTTTAAAAAGAACTACCAAAAATAAAAAACAAGTTCTTCAAATCTGAATGTGTCAAAGATTGGTTTGTATATGATACATTGTGTTTGAAGATTTGACATAATGTCCCAAACTCTATTTGTGGCAGCTGAAATGTTGTGGTGTCAGTGGAAATGCCTCTGACGAAAAGTCTTGGAAGCTGTGGCAAAAAAGTGCTTGGTTCAGAGCGCCGAAGAACCAGAGTGAGTGTCTGATATAGTGTACTATTTCGACTTTCGTAATCTTTAGACTTAACAGGATTCGGGGTGATTAGTTGCACCATAGAACAAAACTGGGTTTTTGTTTATGCTTTTTCACTTTTTTTGCGGTGGGGGGGGGGGGTAACTTTTAGGGTTAAGGTCAGTGTTAAAGCTACGAAAAGGATCAGGTTCAAGCTAATTCGCCACAACAATTTTTATGTTGACGGCGATTCCGCGAGAACCTTTCGAAAATTAACCAATACCTCGTAACGAAAATACTACTGTGAGTGTTTGTCTACTAAGGCCCCAAAAGCCTCTTCTATGATAATTATGATCACATTGCTTTAGTGACTGACTGACTCTCTCTCAACAATGTTTTTTGTCTGGTTTTTGCTACTGTGTTTTATGAGTTGGGGAGGGGTGGGGGGGGGGGGGTTGTAATGACATAATTGATTTGTTTTTCACTAGTTTAGAACATCATTTTATTCGATCCATCCATACACATGCATCCATCCATCCATCCATCCATCCATCAATCCATCCATCCATCCATCCATCCATCCATCCAAGGCATCCATCCATCAGTCCATGCACCCATCCTTCCATCCATCCACCCAATGCATCCATCCATCAAAGGCATCCATCCATCCATTCATTTAAACATCCATTCATCCACCCATCCATCCATCCATTCATTCATCCATCCATTCATCCACCCACCCATCCATCCATCCGTCCATCCATCCATCCATCCATCCATCCTTTCTTCCAACCATCTACCCACCCACCTACCCACCTATGTAATTATACATCCATCCATCCATCCATCCATCCATCCTTTCTTCCAACCATCTACCTACCCACCTATGTAATTATACATCCATCCATCCTTCCATCCATCCATTTATCCATCTTTTAATAAACATACACGGCACACATACAGAACAAACAAACAAACGCAAACTCATCCATGTGCAACGCACACACGACACATATCCATGTGCTAAAATGTAATGTAAGTTCGTATAAAATCGTCATGTTGCAGATAGTACTATGTACGTCCCAGAATCCTGTTGCAACAAAGACGCCGCGAACAATAAGTGCCCGAACCATCCCGTGCCACTACCCACAAAAAAACCCACTGAAGTGTACGGAGAGGTAAGTTAATTACAACAGTAACACACAGTAAGTTTCTTTCAAAAAGCATGAATATAATAAAATAGTCCAACGAGCCATTTCCGATCAAAAGTCTTCTTCCTCCTGCAGAATGTTCTTTCACATGAAACATTTACACATAAAACTTGCAGCTCTACATGATCAAAGTTGCGCCGCGTAATGACACCTGACAACTGTATAACACAACATGCAGAGCCGGCTATTTCTAGACAAATGGGGGAAAATGCATTTTCCTAAATCTTAATGTGGTTGTCAGGCTAGGTCCGTAAGCAGATGCCTGGATTTTTACAACTGGTGCTGGCTTGGTAATTAATTTCTACACGTCTCCAGCGTTGCCCGCTGGGATTTTCAAGAATCCCAAGATTTTTTTTCCAACCCAAAATATACGTTTAAAACGTATCAAATTCACAATATATTGAAGATCAGCTCGTAGATCATGTGTAAAAAATCCTCACATACAGGCAATCTCAAACTACCCCTTAATTTAAATTTTAAGTCACACCGTGAGGGGAAGGGCAGTTTTGTTGTCGGTGCTTAGGATGAGAGGTCTCCAGATTTTTTTCAGTGTTTTCTTTCGATTTTTCTTTTTAAATAGATAAATAACAACAAAATTTAATATACATAGGCGAGAAAAATGCCAAGATCCCAAGGAAACCCCTAAAATGCCAAGATCTTGGAGAAAATCCCAAGGGCCTGCAACTCTGGCGGTCTCTTTCAAGTCATTGGCGTGGCCTGAAATCTGCCGTTTTGCGGGAAAACACCGTACATGTAAATTTTGTATTTTGTATACTTTTTTAATCCCAATTGAGAAATTTGCCTTGGTGTCATTGCAGCCCAGTTACAACTGGAGCAGACACGTCATCGGCACAGTGCAGCGCCGGTCGGCGGTTTTTTTTGGGGGGGGGGGGTTGAGGGGGGATGGGCTAGGTGAGGGAGTGGTAGGGATAAATTCTATTTAATTTTGCCCGGGCAGCGGCCTGTTCGGTCTGCTCTTTTGGATTTCCAACTGCCACGGTATCTTTAATGAGCGCAACGTGCACACGGGCCCTCCGAGTTTTTCATCCTACTCCGAGAAGACTAGGTGCTCGAATCTACCTCCCATAGGATCAGGGACACGAAATTCTGAAAAAAGTCCCAGATTTCCAACTTGCCTGAGCTGGCCGCGGTTCGAACCCGGTACCTTCGGCTTGAGAGGCGAGCACCTTGCCTCTAGACCACCGTGCGTGCAATAAAAACAAACTTTTACAAGAGGTGCGAAGAAAAAAACGAAAGCATTTGGAGCTGCTCTCTCTTTCAGCCTTTGTTCAGTTTCCATTCTGGGATGACAAAAAGAAACCATTATTTTTTCCTACAGTTACAAGCCAGACAGAAAGGTAGAGCACAGTTCATTCTAAAAAGGCTGCCATGCCATTTTCCGCCAATACTATTGGCGGATACTACCCGGGCTAATCCGCCAACAATCTCGGCCCGGTTTCATCCGCCAGTATTGGTGTTGACTAAATAGAAAACAACCAAAAAAAAAAAAAGAAAAGAAAAAGTTGTTGGATTAAAAAAAAAAATGAAACAAATTGATTCCCAATACCCCGTGCTGGGGCCATACAGCACAGGGGCGCGTCCCCTGGGTGGCGGATAGAGGAGCCCCGAAAAAAAAGGGGTTGCACCTAGAAGGTGCCGTGGACCAACATGGCCCGGGCAGATGGGGCTCGTGAGCAATGTCAAGCAACCTATCTAAGAGAAGGAAAACTCTGACTCCAAACCCGGCTAGATAGAGACCGTAAGCACCGAAAGGCAGTCTAAATAGGAGATGGAAAACTCCGAACTTAAACCTCTGCTGCCTTGCAGAAGATCCTGACAGATCAAAGGCTAAGGAAGCACATCCTGACAGAAAAGCAGGCCAAAGCCGGAGTCACTGGACCGAAAGGTGCAGATAGACCAGACTGGTGTAACAACCTTGCCTGAAAACTGCAGTGACACGCACCAACCCCCTAAAAATCATGGACGGACACCAAAAATTTACTAAAAGTTATGGTGTGAAGCCTGTGGACTCCCGCCGGACAGGTGTAGCGCCGGGCCCAAAGGGCCCACCCAAGCGATCTGGTGGTGCCTTACCCTCTTCTTGTGGAACCAGGGGAAGAGGTGTGAGGTTACGGACGACTGGAACCAATCTTAAAGTGCTACAGTGGAACGCAGAAGGAGTAGCCAAGAAAAAGCTGCCATTAATGCGAAAGCTGTATCAAGAAAAAGTGGATGTCGCCTGCATACAGGAAACCCATCTCACGGACAACATACGCTTCTCAATAAGAGGATACCAGTGCTTGAGGCAAGATAGGATAACGGGACACAAGGGTGGAATCATCATACTAGTTAAAAATGACTACACCATAAAAGATATAGTGATTGACACGGACAACCAGTCAGAACTACAGGGTATCAAGTTATACAAAGACAACTCTGAAATCAGTATTTACAACTGCTATTGCCCACCCAACAAGAAACTATCACTTGAGAAACTAGATATAGGAGAGGAGACATGCTTAGTACTGGGTGATTTTAACAGCCACTCCCCAAGCTGGGGATACGATGATCTGAATAAGAGAGGAGAGGAAATAGAAAACTGGCAAGTGGAAACTAAATTACAACTACTCTACGATGAAGAGGACCCAGACACATTCTTCTCACGCACATGGAGAACTACCACAAACCCAGATCTCACCTTTGCGTCAGAAGACCTGACTGGGAAAATACGAAGAGCAGTGCTTCCCCAACTTGCAGGTAGCGACCATAGACCCATACTCACTGAAATAGACTCAAATAAATCTTGCAACCAAGCACCAACTGTCCCCAGATGGAACTACAAAAGAGCAAACTGGGAAAAATTCCAAAGGAGCACCAACCTTTATTCCACCAAAACAAATTGCAAGTCCAAGAATGTTAATAAATCTGCAAGGGAACTCACAGAAGCAATACTGAAAGCCGCAAGGGAAAGTATACCAAGAGGAGCTAGAAAAAACTACATCCCCCTACGGTCTGATGGGCTTGAGAATCTCACTAATGCAGCAACACAGGCAAGAGAGACAGCAGAAGAAGAACCAACGGATGAAAACATGATCGCCTTCAAAGCAGCAGAGGCCAGACTGAAAAGAGAAACAATACATACTTCTCGGACTGCATGGCAAGAGAAAACACAGAGGTTGGACCTGGACAAGAACGGGACAAAACTGTGGAAACTGACAAGAGCACTTAATAGAGAACCAAACTATTTTGCACCCCCAGCCCTTGAAACAGAAAATGGTAACCTGCAAACCGCACAACAGGCAGCCAACTCATTCATGAAACAATTTCAGGAGACTGGCAACATATCAGTGGAAAAACATTCTGACAAGGAGGTGAAGGAAAATAATAGAACCCTAAAGAACAAGCACAAGGAACCAGAGGATAAAATCATGACGGATCCACTGAAGAAAGAAGAGCTAGAGCAAGCGCTAAAAGCCCTAACCACAGAAAAGTCTCCAGGACCTGATGGAACAACAAATGAGATGCTTATTCATTTGGGAGAGACAGCCAAAAGAAAACTACTCCAACTTTTTAATGCTTCATGGAAGACTGGAGAAATACCTGCCACTTGGAAAAAAGCAACCGTTATCCCCATCAAAAAAGAAGGTAAACCAGGTAATAAACCAGAAAACTACCGACCCATCAGTCTAACCAGCTGTCTGTGCAAACTACAAGAAAGGATTGTTAATGCAAGACTCATGTGGTATCTGGAAAGCAATCACATCCTTGTGAATGAACAAGCCGGGTTCAGACGAAGTCGATGTACAGAAGACCAGATCAC
This sequence comes from Onchidella celtica, assembly GCA_963931925.1. Classification (NCBI taxonomy): domain Eukaryota; kingdom Metazoa; phylum Mollusca; class Gastropoda; order Systellommatophora; family Onchidiidae; genus Onchidella; species Onchidella celtica. The sequence goes on from OZ007571.1 coordinate 23,004,278, forward strand.
CTATATCACACAGGTCATAGAAGACGGCTTCCAAGAAGGAAAGAAGACGGTAGCCGTATGGGTCGATATGGAGAAAGCCTTCGACAGAGTATGGAGGGATGGAATGATACTGAAACTGTTGCAGGCTAAAGTGACGCACAATATGCTAAAATGGATCTGCAGCTACCTGTATGGAAGAAAAGCTAGAGTGTCATCTCAAGGAACCCTAAGCAGAGAAGCCAAATTGAGGCATGGAGTGCCACAGGGAGGGGTTTTATCTCCAACATTGTTCCTATTATATGTCAACGACCTGAAAGGAACACTATGCAGAGAAGTAAAAGCAGTGATGTACGCAGATGACCTTGCTCTGCTCTCCTCCGATAGTAATGCGGGAGCGGCCAGACAGAGATTACAGATCACCCTGGACCACCTACAAGACTGGACAGAAACATGGTGTATGAAACTAGATGCTCACAAGACAAACTACACTGTATTCAGCCTTTCTCCAAAGCTGGACAACATCACGCTAAATGTAGGCCAACACACTCTTAAGAAAAATGAATCACCCAAATACCTTGGTGTGCACTTTGATACCAGATTAACATGGAAAAACCAGATAGCAGAATGCCAAAGAAAAGGATATCAAAGAACCAGATTAATGAAAAAATTAGCAGGAACAAAATGGGGAGCAAGTATGACAATCCTAAAGCATACTTACCAGGGATATGTCAGACCAGCACTAGAATATGGAATGGCTGCTTGGGGTACATGTGCCAAAAGCCAAATGGGAAAACTTGACAAAGTACAAAACCAAAGCCTGAGAATCATTACGGGAGGCATAAAATCAACACCCATCACAGAAATGGAAACAGTTACTACACTGGAATCTCTACCTGAAAGAAGAGACAAGAAGATACTAAACCAGTACTCTAAAATAAAGTCACAGATCCATCAACCACTCCACCCGAGATCCAAAGAGGAAGGCACTGACAGGCTGAAGAGAACAAACTTTGTGGAAAATGCACAAAGACTAGAAAAAAATCACAACCTAACAAAACTATCGGTGGAGGAAGTAAGAGAAGTAACAAACAGATGTCCACCATGGGCAAGAACAAAGCTGCCACCTATTATAACCAGTGTGAGGGGCATTTCCTCCAAACAAGACCTAAACCAGGAGGCACTGAAAAGAGTGACACTGCAGTACCTTGACCAGAAATACCCAAGAGACGAATGGGTCAGAATATATACAGATGGATCGGCTACTGAAGCTGTCACCGACGGAGGAGCTGGCATATTCATTGAATGGCCAAATGGAACTAATAAGAAAATCAGAATGCCTGGAGGGAAGAGATGCAGCAATTACAAAGCGGAGGCACTGGCATTGCTAGAGGGATCAAAGGCCATCTACAAGGAAGAAGGCACATATGACTCCAAAGTTGTATTCCTGTCAGATGCACGGTCTGTGCTCGAATCTCTCCAAAATCCAGATTGCATGATACACAATGAACTTATTACAGAGCTAATGCAACTGAAAAACTCAGCCAGAGAAGTTTACCTGCAATGGATTCCTGGACACTGCAGTATATATGGCAATGAAGCTGCAGATAATCTGGCCAAGGAGGGAGCTAAGCAGCAACAACCAGATGGAAGTGTCTCCCACGAAGAAGTAAAGACCATCATAAAAGCCACATACCAAAAGCAATGGAAAAATAACCATCCAAAATTCCAGGGTGAAGACTCAATAAGACAACTGAACAGAGCAGAACAGGTTATGATATTCAGGCTTCGCACAGGACACAATCTGCTAAAGGATCACATGCATCGCATCTTTAGAATTGGCAACAGCAGTGTATGCGAATGCGGCTTAGAAGCAGAAAATGCAGAACACATCCTGCAGACTTGTCCAAAATATAACATGCAAAGGGAAGCCCATTGGCCTGAGGCCACGCCTGTCAGGGAGAAGCTGTATGGCAGCTTGGAACAATTGAAGAGAACAGCTGCTTTCTTGCAGAGGATTGGAGTAAAGATTTGACGTCCGCCATGATGGGGAACGCAGAAGAAGAAGAAGAAGATTCCCAATAAAAAGGACTTTTATTAAAAAGAAAGATACCAGGCTGAGAATCGAATCACGGTCAATCGATTGACAAGCGATTGCGGACCCTGTACAATTGTGAACGAATAGTTTCCAAAATAAACATCACTAAACCACTTACCGATATCGGCGGATAAGCAGTTCGTTCTATAAAATGATGTCATAAAATGACTTTGATCTCCAGTGGCGTGTTCGGTCTTTTTTCATAAATGTCAGGAATCTGAGGCAATGCTCCAAGTTGAGATATGTTCCTCGTCTTGCCCATATAATGTGCTGTCTCTTGCATGAAACTGCATTTTTATTTTGTTTGTTAGTTACGTTTTGCTGGTATTTTGTTGCTCTTGTGCGAACTATATATCTGTTAAGTTCAGTCCTCTGCTGATATTTTCCTGGGGCCATAAGCTCGAAACTGCCTGGGGGCATCTTAGTGTCTAACTTAGAGAACAGCGCATGTTATTGAATTTTCAACTTTTGTTTGATCTGCAATAATGTTTCTCTTTTCTTTTTTTTTTTCAAACATATTATCTTTAGTTGTGCTTACATTTAAGAATTCCATCTCGTGGTGGGAATTTTTGGACCCCATTCACATTCATCTAAAGATTTTGGAAACTAGGTTTTTTCCTAGAAGTTATTTTCGTCCGAGCTTCTGGCGCCAGTCTTGACATCTAATGGCAGCCCCAGCCTATCAGGTTCTCTGTTCATAATTATTGCAATAATTAGGAATCTCAAATGTTCATATTTTGCATGGAAGAACCGTGAAAATTAAATACCTTCTTCAAAGAACACCACATTTCCTAGATATATATCCTGATAAGTAAAGGGTCAGACAGACACGACTTTTAAAACTTTACGGTGAACTGTCAATAGGCAGTGGTTGGAATTAGAGAGTATGTATGTATAGAGAGGTTTACTATTGGTCGATTTGCAGTGCGAGACACGGGAGGCTTCGTGAAACCATTGTTAGCATGGAGCGGAAAGTAGGTCGCTGCGGTAAACAATACCCGTTTTTGCATTTCCACGGGGCGTAAGAGCTTACAAACGACTCTAAATAATTTCAATCAGCCGAAAAATATGAACAAACCACAGTAAATAGATATGCACACTATCTTTGGTGAAGGCGGTCTCTTTCAATTCTTCAATTTCTTGTTTACCGCAGCGACCTAGTTTCGCGATTTGGCGAAGGTGAGATCTCTCTATAAATACATACTTTCTGTTGGAATCCAGAACTGAATTTAACAGAAATTACTGAAATGCCATGTTATTGTTTGTTTCTTTGAAATGTTTACTATTGTGTGAAGGGTTGTGTTGACAAGTTGAAGGACGAGGTCGAAGATCACCTGATAGCTATTGCAGGCATCGCTGTGGCCATTCTGATCGTTCTGGTAAGTGATTTCGACAACTTTGATTACCGTACTGTTCTTTCCATGAAGGTTGTTAGGGACACGTAGTCTGATTACGAAGCCAAGTAGAGAAAATACTGAGCTGTGTTCACTGTAGTTCAGCAACGGTTTATAATGCAAAAAAAGCACGCTCCCCTAACAACAGCTCTTTCCCATACAGTCTTCGGTTAGTTTGGAGATTTTTTCCTATAGTCTAGCACTTTTCATGAGTTTGGAAACTTTTCGGGGAATGTTTGTTGAAAACTTTTGTACATTTCTTTTTCCGAGGTCACTTTAGGAAATTTTTCATTCATATTTTGCCGAGACGCAGATACTGAGCCGAAGCAACTAGTCATAATTATTCCGTCTGTCGATTTACGCGTATCATCGATGTCAACAGTGCAACAGTTCGCACCATATCTCTTCATAATTGAATGAAAAAGAGTGGTACTCAACGTATTTATACCCGAGCAAATTGTGGACACAATATAGTGGGAAAGGGGATGGTTCGTTTCAGTATTCTGTATCTCGAGTGTTTTTTTGTTGTTGTTTTTTTTGGTTCGTTTGTTTACAGTTTTTGCCTTGTATTGCTCAGTGTTCGTTGTTTATTTCACAGCTCCTAGCCGTCGTTTTCTCTGTCTGTGTCTGCATCGAAATCGGCCGACATGCCGAGGGGAAAATGGTTTAAATCTGGTACTCAAGCTCAGGAAGGAGCGCAGAAGCAAGTT
>OZ007571.1:23013455-23176793 GCA_963931925.1 Onchidella celtica
CGCCTTTTAGAGTTCTAATTGTTATTCGTCGTCTCTGAATGATCTGACCCTGAGAGTTCTTGTCATGGAGCCTTGTCATAATTATGTTTGTAATTTTCTTTAATTTTGTAATTTAGTTGAAAAAAAAATGCCATCAAGAAGCTATCGGACAATTCCCCACGCCCTGCTTCCATTTTCTCACCAAAAATAGAAAGTCTTCTGATGTTCTCCAAGACACAGTATACCATGACGGTGCAATCGACCATTAATACAAAGCCGAAGAGTGTCCGCTGCGTGCACCGACCGGGTATGTATCCAGTGCTGAGTCAGGGTTTGGGTAATGTCAGATCAAAGAAGTTATGATACACGGCTATATTATTAAGCTCCTGGCTCTGCTCTCAAAATTTGCCAACTTAGTTTGGCCTGGTATTTCGTAACCCGATACACTCGACCGTGCCCTAACCTGGTAGGACCGTCACATCTTTATTGTGTCTTGACAGCAGCAATAAATCTCTTGCTTCAGGTGCAGCAGTTCAGTCCATTACCTGTTTAGCATACAGGCAACAGGGATTAAAGGCATAAAATGTCGATTTTTATCATTCAAGAACTAGCTGCATTTTGTCTTCACGACTCTTGGAAAAAGACTATCAGTTCAAGCATCCTTTGCTGTTGGCAGCGATACAACTTTCATACATGACCAATCACAATAAGTACTATTAAATTTATCTATTTCGAACCCTATATTCAATATTATTAATACAAACAATGGACAACATTTAGATCAAATAAATCCCATTTTGCAAGTTTATTGGGACATCTAATTTGCAGGCTCTTGATCCTGAATATTTCCTGTACACAGTCATAAATTTATGTGTTTTATTTTCGAGTCATAGGCGGATGATTTTTAAACAGCATTTTTTCAAGGAGGAAGGCTGGACAAATGTATCATTCTTGCTGATTGTGAAAGGAAAACACTGAATTGCATATACGTTTAAATGGATCATTCTGGGTAGCTAAATAACCTTCCAGCATGCCACTTTACTCAAAAGCAAATGATTGTCATTGATGGTAATTCTTTCTTTCTCTCTCTCTCTCTCTCTCTTTTTCGATGGGTGGAAAGATGCACAATCATTCCCACCACTGCAAGTATTGAAATGAAAACTGCGATATGGTTTACAGGGTTCCAGCAAAGATACTGGATTAATTGTTGTAGTATCTTTGGTTCCAGTCATGTGTTCCATACATGAATTAGTTCTTAATTCAATATTTCCCAAAATTTCACTGTAAAAAAGTACAAGTATTTACAAAAGAATGACTGTACTGACCTAACGGAGAGCTTAGACAGAAGAACATTAATCACAGCGCATTCGGAAAATCTTCATCGTAAAAGAGAGAGAGGGAGGAGAGAGAGAGAGAAGGTGAGTTGCAGATGGAGAGAGCAAAACTTTCTGTAAAGGGCCTACAGCAAATGTTTTGGATTGGCCGCTATAAGTAGAATGCGCATGACGTCACAGCGTGTTTTTGTTTTGTTCTTCCAGGATGGCATGTGGATCAGCTGATGAGTGTAACTTTGAGATATGTCTAAGCAGGTAAAATGCCTGCTGGTTACATTGTAGCTGATTGTTATGACAGAGATGAAAGGGTTGGAGCCAAGCTGGTCAGATTCCGTGCTACCCGTGTAAACAAGGGAAAGGAAGTGAAAGAATTGACTGAACGTGCAGAACGTCTCCCATTGAACATGTTCACACGTGTCATTGTTAACTGTAGTGAACTACTTTTAGCTCGCCGCCTGTTGGTTCGCGACGCCTTCCGTGTTCGCGGTGCAAATCAGCTAACGAATCAAAATCAATGCTACAATCGCCATGGTGATGCGTGAGTCCAGACAGCCAAGGCAATCGGTGGGGATAAAAGAAGAAGATATTTGAAACGGTGATGAGAAAGCACTTTGCCCAAGTTTCCCTTGATCTGTTACTGAAGGTTCCACCAGTAAAAGGAAGAAATATTCAAAAATATTTTTTGTGAGTTTACAGTTTCATAAAAGCAGTCCCAAGTCAGACAAACACGGAACAAACAAAGTATATATTAAAAACATTGCTTATATCTTATTCAATATTGTTTTGTACTGGTATTCACATACTATTTACAAGATTCCCAACAGTGAAGAGAGAAAAGTAGGGAGGGGGGGGGGGAGGATTTTTTTCCATGAATCTGTAATCATCATATCTGTGTGCATGAAATGTTTTAGATAAATTTTTAATTATTTGCTGCTTTATTTATATGGTTAATGTCTGAATAAAGAGGGGGGGGGGGGGGAGAGAGGAACGAAAATTTACACCGTATGATTTTTTTCAGTTTCAAGTTGTGGACAATGTAATATCCTTACTAGCAAAGATAGCGGAGTACTTAATGTCATGACTGATATTCATGTATTTTCCCATTTTGAACTGAGAATCCTGACCAAAACAGGCAATAAAATGAAAAATACTGATGACTCGTAAATGGTTGTCATATCCCATGAAAGTACACTGAATCAGCTTTCTTATCATAAAGTGAAGCATTTTCCCAGGTAAATTTGCAAAAGTGTATTTAAAATATTTTTTACTGATTTTCCTTTGATTTTATGTCTTTGTAAACTCAAAATCATTAATACCCAAGGAGCTCTGTAGTATTATAAGCTCCTTGTTAATACCTCCACCTAAAAATGTATAATGCATTTTATGATAAGCATTTGCAGAAGGGACGTGCTCTTTCTAGCAAATGTGGTACATGTATGTAGCATTATTAGATAGGCTACCGTTATTTAAATTCAAAGTTGGCATAAAACAGGAAATTTTCCAAAAATCGAGGGAGAAAACACTCCTTGCGACTAGTGAACCACGAACAGGATTGTGTTATGTTCCAAGCTTCTCTTTGCATATATATATCATTTTCATAATTTGGCAGGCACGAACAGCCGTGTATAGCTTATTCAGGTGCGACAAAGCTCAAAATAAGTCACATCGATTAATTTACGACTCGAGTACCAAATATCAAAACATCTGTTTATACGTTTCAGTTCCCAACTCCTCCGATACCTTTTTGTTATCGACCGATGTCGATTACTTGGCTGTCAACACAGAGCGAGCGCACGGAGAGCGTTGGATTGAGTTGACCTATTTTCTCTGTCCACCCCACAGCGGTAGCCTACAGAAACGCGGCTAGGCCAGTCAAAGCCAGGTGGAGTGGATGTCACAGCGCAACAACACACAAGAGGAGAGTGTGGGTGAATCTGTTCACATCATTTCAACATTCAGTGCGAGGAGGTAGATTTTCATTGTTCAGTCTCCGGACAACAGTGGAAATAATTTCTTGAGATTGAAGACTTTACGTTTGGAATAATATAACTTCCAGGTGAGTAGCCAAATCGGAATTAAATTCCATTTATTTTTCTTATTGTTGATAATAGTGGAAAAAAAAAAAAACAGTTTCGCATTTTTATTGGAAACTACATTGTGTAGTTTCTAGATCTAGATATCTATCTGTAATGTTATTACTGAAGCCTAGATCTCTGTACATGTTATGGGCCTAATGTTTTGCTTGAATTCACACATGAGTGAATGTTTGGGCGTGTCAGCTTTTAGATCTGCGTGTTAATCCTAACTCGCTCGACTTGTTTCGATAGATCTGTTTGAGTCACAAATAATGAGTGACACAGACTTGATGAAGGATGTGGTCGTGGGTGACTGTTCGTTTTCAGGCCAGTTAAGAGTAAGAGACTCAGCAATGTTTGGAAAGAAGTCCGTACATATTTCCAATCACCCAGTCAACACAACCTAAACCTGAAATAGGTCATTCGTCCCGACCGCCCAATCAACAGACCCTAAACCTGTCCCCAACTCTGTTCAAAATCCATTACCCTAAACCTAATATTATATATGTACTAGATGACCTACCGGGCATTGCCCGGAATAAACAATCATGTGCTACTCTCTCTCTCTCTCTCTCTCTCTCTCATAATCATAATAAAAGTAATAAACTACAGTCTTGCTTCAGAACCCATGCGCACCAGAACACTACATATCATAAAAACCACAGAAAAACTGTGGGGTCGCAGCAGGGCTATAAGCAAAGTCAAAATTGGGCAAAAAGAAAAGGTTGTATGTTGCAAAGCCCCGCGTGAGAAATAAAACCCAAACAATACAAAGCAAACTAAAGAGAAGACAGAAAATACACAAATTTTTGGCTTTCGCCTTTGTCAAGTGTTGTTTGGGTTTTATTTCTCACGCGGGGCTTTGCAACATACCTTTTCTTTTTGCCCAATTTTGACCAGAACACTACGCACCAAACTGAACTCTTGATACTATTACTTTTTATGACATGCACGGCACTATATATTACGAAACAAACATGCAAAAATTCAGATGTTACATAGCAATAAACATTGATATTTTTTTTAAAAATACATGCTTGAAGTAAATAACTTTTAATTATAGCCATCATCTTCCTTATCTCAATTGCCACCTTCCTGCCAAATTTAAGGCCTGAAGAGTATATAGTTTGGTCAGTTAGTCATGCCAAAGGTTGCAAGTTACTGAAATATATAATAGATTGGAAAGAGATCAGTAGGCCCATACGTCGTGGCCGCCCAGTCAGCGTACCCTACAATTTCCCTTATCCTTGATCCTGAACATTTGTGATCTGGATAAAAGGGTGAATGGTAGGGTTAGGACTATCATCAGGAATAGGCACAAGGACAGGGTTAGGGGTAAGTTTAGTGTAACAAATCCCAGATTGGGAGATGCCCTTAATAAGACAGAGGAACAATCACAAACAACCAAGTATAGCAATTAACAAAACAGCCAAGCAGGCTCACACATTTATTATAACATTAATAATTACAATCAAATCAATACCATACAGTACTCGTCCCCTCAATCAGTCATTCCACTTCCAGTTCTACAACCGTACATCCACTTCTTTAAAGTATGAAACTTTGGCCTCAGCCTAACATTAATAGCTGCCTGTCGGCCTTACGCCACAGCTACCCTTGTCGGAAGCACCCAGATACGGCGTACATTCCCAGCCCTGCCTATGTCCTCTAGGCCCTGACGGTGGCATCACAGCCCGACCCCGTCACTTCAGTTACACCGATACAGCTTCAGCCTGTACCCGGCACCTATAGAGAATAACATCACATCTCTATAATACTATGTACTTACTATACACTCACCACTCATTACGACCCATCAAGCGTACACACAACATTCCACTTTACACCCACCACACAGCCAACACTCACGCAACCACTACACAGCCGCACATCTCTACTGTAACACACACTCACAGTATTACACAGTCCTCCGACTATGATAAGAATCCATGCTCCCAACATACGTATCTCGCTCATTGTTCACATCTATTTATACAGTAATGAATTACTTGCACATTCCTTAAGTTCTCGCATATAACTTATTTGCATTATTATCATCATCAGAATATAGTAGATTTATCATCACAATTACAAATCCTTATAATTCAACCTACCAGTCTTCACTGGAATACATCATACTCACGACTGCCTATCCCACGTCTGCTCTCTCGAACTTCTAAGCTTGCAGTGACTTTTCATTACCCAGACGCTACCTCAATAACTACGCACTTTCCTCGTGTCATTGCACGATTTCACGTTAACTGTCTGCCTCAACTATCCCGTGAGTTAATCTTACAACTATACACCCACTCTACAGCAATCCTTTTAATTGCACTCACTCCACTTGTGACATTTAGGATATCTTGACTGGGTGGTCGGGTGCGCAGTGTTCCGAAAATTTCTAATGAAACAAACGTCCTGCTATTTCTTCAAATACTTCAAGTTTAATATGAAGTCATTGAAATTAAGTAAAATTTGAAGAAATATTTGTTTCCGAGAAAAATCCACTCGCAGTTGTTGCTCCAAAGTCAATTTCTTCGACAGAAATTACGACACATATGAGTGTCAAGAAAATGTTTATTCACTAGTGCCTGTGAACTGAGGTTCGTGTCATCGCCTGCTATATATCCCGTAGATTCTGTACCCTTTTGTCCCAAGCCCGCACATCTAATCAGCATTCCAACTCAAGTCTGGTCATATTTGTCAGTGATGCTCGTGGCGCACAGATTCGTCTGTGTTAATGAATTTAAATGAGATCTCCCGCCTCAGTGGGAGAGACCAAAACCAGTCGGGCTCACACTGCCGCATCGAAAATGTCTTCAGCCAGCTGGCGGAAAGAGACCCCCTCGAGCAGTGAGACAAAACAAACTTGACTCAGCGCGCCATCTGTCTAAATAATGTGCTTCTCTTCACAGCGGCGCCATTTGTTTATGATCTATTATCATTCATCATGTCTTCAAATGATGAAGTCGAGATTTTGATCTCCTAGAAATTTCTATCAGGGTCCGGTCAAAAGGATAACATGACCACTGGTAATTTTGTCGATATTGATTCTCGATTACAATTTTGTGTTGCAAGACGCGAACATGGGTAAAATTATACTAAAGAAAAAATACAAGCTTGCATGACCTCATGAAAAAGAGTTTTTACACTCTTCTCTCGTTTTCTTTTCTCTCTCTCTTTCTATTCTCTCTTTTCTACAAATTTTTACTTCCCAGTTGACTTTCCAGAAATAGGCCCTAGCTATCCTTCATATCGCGTATTTATTCTATTTTTTAAAATTTGCTTTTGGTGACAGAAATGGCGAGTTTTTCACTTCCTTATTAAAGATATTACATTTCACTTCCTTATTAAAGATATTACACGCTTAAGATAGGCATTCATTAGCAGGCACTGAAATGATATAATGTTAATATTCTGTCAGATGTCATATTTAGAACACATGCGCTATCACAAAAGCAGACAGCTAATCGGTAGCACCGCTGTGGGCTATTTTCACCGCCGATGTTGATTTTAATTGAAGCAAGTTTTCCATTGATTGCCTAATATTTTCTGCAGATGAAATTGGCAGCACGGGTATTGTATTGTATATGTTGGTGGAAACCGCCATGTGAGTTTTTTGGGAGAGGGGTGCGTGAAAGGGTCGAGAATTCTTAAACGAGCTTGAGTGAAAGGGATGTCGGCGACCTCTTATTCGATGTATAATGGGAATGGCACCGACTCGATTCAATGGCCGTAAAAGTACTCGTACATGGCCGTGAAAGTGGCTGACTGAGATCCTTGAATGGCGTGCTGGTTCCAAATGGGAGTTTCTTGTAATGTACAATGGATATATAAAGCCGTAGGCTTTCACACCACTTCAAAATACAAATGCCTAGGGCAAAGAATGTAGTAGTAACAAGAAGCTTCACTTCGGGCGCTCCCCGTTACTTTAGCATTAGCGTCAAGCGACATCGGTGCGAACCGTCTTGCTAGCTAGGAAGCGCGGTAAATAATACCCAGGTAGTCGGCGGTAAAGGGAAAGTTAATAGAAAATAGTCGAAGAATTGCTGCAGAATCCAGGACATAATGTCTGTCACAGACCAACAATAATCAAGACTGCTACGAGCTCAATTGTAAATTATTTTTATATTTTCATATTTCAAGCATCTGACCTAAATATTTGTGTTGTTTTGGTTTTAATTAGAAAAGATGTCTAAAAGTGTTTTTTTTACATGACGCGTTTCCTTTAGATAAAACATCTACCGATAATCATTCCAAATCTTCTCTCCAACAATTGTTGATTGGTAAGATTGTTGCGCTTATAATAGAAACAAACATTACGCCCTTTTACTTTTAAAACAGCAATTAAAATGACAGTATGAAAGAAATGCATTTATTGCAGGGCATTTTGTGAACGAAACAATAATATCTCAGAGATGGAGGTGAGAGAAAGTACAGACAGTAAAGTACATTCTTATTCATTTAAACTTAAAGTATAGATTGGTATTGTATATTCTCATTCATTGACTAAAATAAGTATAGATTGTTGAAGTACATTCTGAATGATCTTATTCAAAAACAGAGTTTAATTGATAAAGTGCATTCTCATTAATTAACTAAGTTATAGATTGGTGAAGTACACTCTCATTCATTGACTAACACATGCTTTGGTACCTGAGTTACACATTGAAAAAACTGGAGATCTTTTTGGTAGGTAGAAGAGGTATAACAAATGCACACATAAAATCCGTTGTGGTACTTATCAAGCTGTTTCACAGTTCCGATCTATCTTAACTCCTTATCATAATGAATGTTGTTACAAGTACGTATGTCCCCCAAGCTTTTTGCGCTAGTGCTACGTATTTTAAAGCCTTTTGTGACTCCATAGCTAGAGCGCTCCTCCCGAAATCTTCCCGAAATACTGACAACAGCTGTAATGATTCGTTTTGTCGTCCTCCTGCTTTTAGTTTGAAAGGGTAGGGGGCACCCTTAGGGATTCGGTAAGAGTTACGGTGGAGGATATAGACGGGGTTAGGGATAGGTACGTATACGTATGCGCCCCCTAGCGCAAAACGTTTTGGGGTGGGCACGTACTTATCACAACGGCTATCATAATACTAAAGCCACAAACGGTTAACGTGGAATTTCTCTGTTGTGTAAAAAATTTTTAATGGAGTTGGAACAAACAAGAACTAAGATCGCATTGAGTCCAGAAGACTAGGGTCGAGAGCTTAGAAACAATTCAAGGGAAGTTCAAGTTTATGCTGAAATTTGAGAATATAAAAGCCGAAAACTTTAACGAAGACACTAAAAACTTCATACATGGAAATGTGGATAACGTTGAGTGACAGTGTTAAAATCCCATGCCACGTCATCATAAGAGTGTTTATTTCTTTGTTCAAGCTCCTCAGCTCAGAACTAAAATAGATCTTCGTTTAGATCTTTCGACCTGTCGTTGTTTGTCATTCGAGTGGGCTGAATACTGAATTACTGATCAAGCAGGAACTCTCAGGATTTTGGAGCTTCCTTATCAGAGCATGACCTCATCAAATCCAAAACCGAGACTTCACGTTCGATAATCAAAACATATAATACCCGAGACAGGGCAAGATAATATATATATATTTATATGTGTGTGTGATCTCGTAAAAGATTATCTTGACAAGCGCTGAGACTAACAGTGCACTTAATTCTGAAGGCTTCACGTTATATTGACACACTGCCATGTCAATGGTAGAATTTGTTGAGAGGTTGCCAAAACTTAATAGTATTATGGTTGTTTTGTTTACTGAACAAAGAAAGTTGAGGTGGGGGGGGGGGGGGAGGGTCGATAAAATTAGTCATTCAGTTGCTCAGATTGAAGAGCCCCCTCCCACCCACCCCCCACCCCCAATAACAGTTCAAGCCTCAGAATCCCAAAGGCCCGCCATTGAGCCTCGGCCTTGCGCAATTCGTTCACCCTGTCGATGCCCAGTTACAAATTTTGATGTACAGTAGATCACTTGGTGCCTAATTTTCCGCTCTCATACATTCCTCATTTATTAACAACTACAGTATCTGCAAGGGGGGTTTAAATGGTTTAGCTATCTGAAGAATGGAGTTTACAATGCAGAGTGGACTGCAAACATACTGTCTCTAAATTAACAGCTATATGGCTAGATTCAGTGCTCACTGACCGATTCGTTTAGTGAAAGGCGACAACATGAGATCCTATTCCAGACATACCGCTAGAACCAGTAGTTCTCAACGTGGGCGCTTTTGTCCCCCTACGTTTTTTATTTCGGGGGGGGGGGGCGAAAACGTTGAAAGGGGGAGGAGGCGCGATTAGGAGCACATACAAGAACTGCTGACCTGTTTAACAGCACACGGAGATGGGTTATATGAATTTTAAAAAGTGCTCCTTTATTTTAATGCATTTGGTTAATAAAGTATACGCCTGTTGTAATAGGGCTTTGAAAAACTTAACATCACAATTTGCGTGTCTCCTTGTGAAATGTATTTGTTGGGTTTGAGGGAGGGGGCGATGAAAGAAACTTTGGAGTCTAAAGGGGCGGTTGCTTTGGAAAAAGTTTGAGAACCGCTGACCTAAACCCTCTCCCCCACTTTGCCGATAATATTCCTCATTCACGCCTGAACTCTTATATATATAATAATTATAGCCTGTATGGTACACAGCCATATTTCACTTGTTCATGCCAATTTCAGAAAGATCCGGCGAGCAGTTTTCGAGCCTGTAGGTAATATAGGGATTTTCTTGTACATGTATTTTTTATAAAACAAATTAATTTTTCCTGATAAATATTTGGTAGGGTCTGTTTTAGCCATGTGGTCAAAATACTACTTACAAAGGACGCTAGTTACATACTTGTGGCAGTTTCCGAAAACGTTCCTGTGGTCACGCCGCTAAAGAAAGGTTATGACCATTTGGTTAAGTCTAAACGTGAAAAAAAAATCACTGCGCAGACAAAATCCTGTTTGGCCACATAATGCAAACATCCACTCCTTAAATAATCATATTTGCATGGCTGTTTTTAATTGGCCTTTACATATCCGGGGTCTTGAAGAAGGTAGTCTTCTGGGCACCAGAAAGTTAACAAAAGAAAATGAGAATAGAGGTATTCGCCAGTTTTCTCCAGTCTTCGCCTGGAAAATATAAAAGCCTGTTTCCTTCACTGCAGTTTCGGTTGTTTTATGTAATCAGATGAAGATTGGCGAAGACTAAATTTCTATTTTCTCTTTTATTAACTGCAATCTGTGTATAATCGTTGCCAAATATAAAAATACTCTGTATTCATTGTCAAAATGTGGGGAAAAGAAAAAGTTGTATGTCGCTAAACCTCGCGTAAGAAGTAATACCGAAACATTACGATAAAACGCAAAGGAAAAAGGAAGAGAAATCAATATTTCGGCCAAAGACCTTCCTCAAGGAAAACAACTTTTTCTTTTCGCCATATTTTGACTTTGCTTTAACTAAGCCTTGCTGCCACCCCACGGTTTGTCTGCGGTTTTTATAATATTCTGTATTTATTGGTAACTAAGATCAAATGGTTTAGTCTTCGAATAATTGCTTAATTAAACAGACTGGTGATCAGACAGGCTGAGGACACGGTGACCATGGCCCTGTGTTAAAACCACCCTCTTTGCGAACCGAGTTTCTGCCACCTTCTGGCCAGCGATTTGTGTTCCATAGGTACCAAATGTACAGACACACAACGACAAATACTAGCAGATTAATTAAGTTGCGAGTTCGAAATTCCATACCCTGGAAGAGCCTCAGCATTACGTCATAAACCAAATGTTATCTTGAACCCCACCCACTCCCCGCCCCATCAATACATTTCCGTTTCCTCTCAGAGTTTCATTTGCTCCACCTGTTCGCTGAAGATTATACTTTTTTTTTTTAAGCTTATTTTACACTCGGGGTCTGACAGACCCGTGACACTCACCCTCTTCATCATAACATCCCCCGAGCGAATCAGTACATGTACCAACCTTATACTTAATGTACCATTAAATATGGGTTATTTCAAGCTTTTCGCACCATAGCGGGTGTTTGTTTTGCAATCGATGGCACTAGGCTATTGATCTTACCACTTGCATGTGAAAACAGCACTGCAACAGCCTGTTTTGCTGCGGGCCCACGCCCACGGAACACTTTGTAAGGGAAAAAGAAGTCAAGTCATCCGCTTTGGTTGAAGAAAGATCCCTAGAAGGATCAGTATCACTTGATGGATGATTTCAGGTGTTGCCATAATGTTTTTTCCTATGGTTCGAAAACATTACCGATTTTCAGTGGTCTTTAAACCTTTTTCCATACTACCATTTCTTACACATGGTATGGTAATGCGCGCTTGTGTGACTGTGTGTGCGCATGCATGTGTTTGCTTTCGATATTATAGCCGAAAATTACATCCAAGAATTGTTTCTTTATTTGCTTATTTATTCTTATTTGTTTGTTTCTTTCAGTACGAAACATTTCACGAGTATTTGTTTGTCTGTGTCTATATTTGTTTTTTTTTGGGCTGCAGCGATATCATTTGGCAGTCTTCCGATTGTGAAATAATATATAATACGAAACATGAAAGCACAATGCAGGATGTTCGCCTGTCTGTTTGTCTTTCTGTCTGTGTATGGTATACTTAAAACGTATAACACAACGTTGGCCTTTGTGACGACATTCCACCATGCACTATAAAGATCAGATTAGCTGTGAGGTGGAGGTGTGCCGTCAACTGTTCATAGAATGAATCACAACGTTCATTTAGACAAATAATATAATTACCACGTAGCCATTACTTCGCACACAAAAGTAAGTGAGAAGTTCCTTTCGTAAATCAAATGGCAAAGAAGATAATAAATTCATGCCTTGTCATTCACCCTTCAGTAAGATGATACAGCCATGTGGTCAAGTACAGGGTGGAGGAAGCTTATAAAATCGTCATAAATAAATCAAGGGTACCTATTCCAGCGGGTTATTGACCCGTGTCACACAAGACGCAATGGTCCAAGGAATGTACATGCCAGTCGGACGACCACTGTGTGGCCATCAGTCTTCTCGTTCTTCTTTGTATAAGGCTGAAATAGGTTGGCCAAATACCTGTGGCTACTGGGTCGTGTAGCGTGTAGTGTCCACCAGACGAGGTCGTCTTTTCTCCAAGCGCCTTCGGCCGGGACATTTCTTTCTGATCTATTAATAATTATCATGAAATAAAACAACACACTGTTCCCACCTAAGTTATTGTCTTTTTTTTTTTTTAACCACTAGCTGAGTAGCCTGCTCACATCCGTGTTTTCTTTCTTTAGTTAAACGATTTGTATTGTTTGTTTTTAAATAGATACAATTTTGCATGTAATTTGCTATTGGTCACTGAACCGGATCGCCGCTGGATCTATGTCATACAACAGGTAATGTAATTAATGTAGTGGGGATCAGCCGCGCATAACGTGATTAATTTCTTGGTCGCAGATGTATTATTTTTTGGGACTCGTGTCGCCATGTTTCCTTTCGGTCGTTCTTTCGTTCCTCCCAGATGTCTATCAATCCTAATTCGTCGGCCGGTCTATAATTCCCTTTGTCGAGCCCCCCCCCCCCCACCTCCCTTCCCCATTCATCCACCTATTATTATTACATAATTATGTCCATCCATTGAACAGTCTGACAATTCATTCATCAATTCAACAACTCATACATCTCTGCATTCATTCAGTAACTTCTTATTCTTTCCATCCACCAAACATCCTTCCGACCATCCATCCATCCCCGTGTCCAGATTTGCTCTCTCGTTCTACGCGTAAACCGCGGTGGTGTTTTGTCAATGTTTCCGATAAATAAATTACAAAACACCCAGCATATCTGCAGCGTGAATCTATTCAGTTCAGACCACAGGGACCACAATCATGGTTTGGGGGGGGGGGGGATTTAATTACTACTGACTTCCTCCTCACTGTCCCCTCCCCACCCTTCATCCGGCGTCAGCGGCAAGAAAACGACCAATGCAAAATTTATGTTATGAATTCACTGAATAATACGCAGTTACTGTCACACCACGGCGCTGCAGCTGTTGCTCTGTACCGACACTGAGAGCTGCGACGTTGTGAAATCAGACATAGGTACAAATAAGCAAATAAAATAACAGAGACACACAGTAGCGGACCAACATTTTTGAGATCATGAAGTTTGAACTGTTACAATTATAGGATCCCTTCGCAACCAACAAAAGTAGAGCAAACATCCAACAATGTTCAAAGAGCCACTCATTAAACAAAAAGTTTCTCCAGGGCCCCTCGAGATCAGGGGCCCCGAAGCTTTTAAGCTTCATTAGTTTCATAGTAGACTATATCCGCCACTGGAGACAAGGCCACGGCCAGACGTAGGAGCAGGCCACAAGTAATTTGGCTTTGAGTGAACCGTGACGGGGACACAGTGAAGGAGGGAGAGAGACAGGCTGTGTGTGTCATCAGCTTCTTACAGGTGAAGAATGACACCAGTGGACGTGGGTGCGATCGAATACGCTGAAAAGTCGATAGATGGATAGTTGAGCTGATGAATGGAAGAATAGACATGAGCTAATTGGCCCAGAGACAGAAGGTGCGAACAAAAAATGTCAAAATTGCTATTGAATGTCACACTGAATTTAGAAGTATATATATAGCGGAAATGAGAACCGACGGCATTACGCCCACAAAGGTTTCCCAGCTTGCTGCAGACCGAAAGCACATTCTTCCTGTCCTTGGTGATACAAGCAGATTGCAAAACAACAACAACAAGAACAGAAATGAGAAATTGGCCAGGAATTTTATTTTTCATCTGTTTACTTCTCTGTCACAGAACTTCCAGTCCCTTCACAACATTTAGAGTTCCAAGTGTGTGGGAAATCCAAAACCAGCCAGCATGGGTGTGGAAGGTTGCTCCAGGGTCATGAAATATATTCTCGTGATCTTCAATGCATTGGTGTTGGTACGTAGGATAGCTCACCATGCTCTAGGATACATTCATACACTCATGCATTGACATTTAGTTACTCAGTAGTGTTCTAATGCTATTCTCTGTCCATTTATTTATTTATCTTTCCTTTCTGTCCATCCATTCATTGACAAGACGTGCAGGCAGAATTTGGAGCTCGGTAATTGGGAGCTTTTCTTATTCCTCAGTTCATTCTTTTCTTCCCTCTTTCCATTTTGACTGTCCGTTCTTTTGTGCATCGACTCATCCACTCATCCATCCAACCACACATCCATCCACCACCCATCTCTCGATCCATCCATCCACCCAGACACCCATCCTTCATTCATCCATCAATCTATCCATCCTTCCGCCCATCTTTTGATCCATCCATCCACCCAGACACCATCCTTCATTCATCCATATATCCAACCAACCATCCATCCATCCATTCATCCACCCACCCTCCATCCCTCCATTCATCCACCCACTCATCCACTATCTGTTCATGGATGATTGGTGGGCGCTTCTGGTAGGATCTCCTCCTGCCCTATTGTTCTGTTATGTTGTCTATAGACTTGTTTTTCTCTAGCACAAAGTGACTTTTATGGTGTCAGCCTGCTTTGTCCTAACTCAAATTCATCACCTATCCACCCATCCATCCATCTGTCCATCCATCCATCCATCCATCTATCTATCCACACACCCATCCGTCCGCCCATACGTCCATCATTCACCTGCCTTTCCATAGATTACAGGAGGCATCGCCATAGGTCTCGGGGTCTGGGGTCTGACGTCAGACTATGGAGGGGAGAAAATCAAGGATCTGACTGGCAGTGAACTCTACCGTGGAGCCTGCATTGCTGTGATTGTGGGTGGCTGCTTCATTGTAATTCTTTCTGCCCTGGGCTGTCTTGGTGCCTGCATGGAGAACAGAGTTATGCTTGGCATTGTATGTATTTTGCATGCCAGCAGCTTTTTGATGGCTAATTCCTGATATTTTCATTATTATTTCCATCCACCCACCCGTCCATCCATCCACCCACCCGTCCATCCATCCACCCACCCATCCATCCATTGTATTCCAAGGAAACATCTATCCATTAAACCAAACAATCATCTGTCCATTCTCCTATCTATGCAGCCATTCATCCCTCCCACCCACCCGTCCATCCATCCACCCACCCGTCCATCCATCCACCCACCCATCCATCCATTGTATTCCAAGGAAACATCTATCCATTAAACCAAACAATCATCTGTCCATTCTCCTATCTATGCAGCCATTCATCCCTCCCACCCACCCGTCCAGCCATCCATCCACCCGTCCATCCATCCACCCACCCGTCCATCCATCCACCCACCCGTCCAACCATCATCTGTCCATTCTCCTATCTATGCAGCCATTCATCCCTCCCACCCACCCGTCCATCCATCCACCCACCCGTCCATCCATCCACCCACCCGTCCAACCATCCACCCACCCATCCATCCATTGTATTCCAAGGAAACATCTATCCATTAAACCAAGCAATCATCTGTCCATTCTCCTATCTATGCAGCCATTCATCCCTCCCACCCACCCGTCCATCCATCCACCCACCCGTCCATCCATCCACCCACCCGTCCATCCATCCACCCACCCATCCATCCATTGTATTCCAAGGAAACATCTATCCATTAAACCAAGCAATCATCTGTCCATTCTCCTATCTATGCAGCCATTCATCCCTCCCACCCACCCGTCCATCCATCCACCCACCCGTCCATCCATCCACCCACCCGTCCATCCATCCACCCACCCGTCCATCCATTGTATTCCAAGGAAACATCTATCCATTAAACCAAGCAATCATCTGTCCATTCTCCTATCTATGCAGCCATTCATCCCTCCCACCCACCCGTCCATCCATCCACCCACCCGTCCATCCATCCACCCACCCGTCCATCCATCCACCCACCCATCCATCCATTGTATTCCAAGGAAACATCTATCCATTAAACCAAGCAATCATCTGTCCATTCTCCTATCTATGCAGCCATTCATCCCTCCCACCCACCCGTCCATCCATCCACCCGTCCATCCATCCACCCACCCGTCCATCCATCCACCCACCCATCCATCCATTGTATTCCAAGGAAACATCTATCCATTAAACCAAGCAATCATCTGTCCATTCTCCTATCTATGCAGCCATTCATCCCTCCCACCCACCCGTCCATCCATCCACCCGTCCATCCATCCACCCACCCGTCCATCCATCCACCCACCCGTCCATCCATCCACCCACCCATACATCCATTGTATTCCAAGGAAACATCTATCCATTAAACCAAGCAATCATCTGTCCATTCTCCTATCTATGCAGCCATTCATCCCTCCCACCCACCCGTCCATCCACCCACCCGTCCATCCATCCACCCACCCGTCCATCCATCCACCCACCCGTCCATCCATCCACCCACCCATCCATCCATTGTATTCCAAGGAAACATCTATCCATTAAACCAAGCAATCATCTGTCCATTCTCCTATCTATGCAGCCATTCATCCCTCCCACCCACCCGTCCATCCATCCACCCACCCATCCATCCATCCACCCACCCATCCATCCATTGTATTCCAAGGAAACATCTATCCATTAAACCAAACAATCATCTGTCCATTCTCCTATCTATGCAGCCATTCATCCCTCCCACCCACCCGTCCATCCATCCACCCACCCGTCCATCCATCCACCCACCCATCCATCCATTGTATTCCAAGGAAACATCTATCCATTAAACCAAGCAATCATCTGTCCATTCTCCTATCTATGCAGCCATTCATCCCTCCCACCCACCCGTCCATCCATCCACCCACCCATCCATCCATCCACCCACCCATCCATCCATTGTATTCCAAGGAAACATCTATCCATTAAACCAAGCAATCATCTGTCCATTCTCCTATCTATGCAGCCATTCATCCCTCCCACCCACCCGTCCATCCATCCACCCACCCGTCCATCCATCCACCCACCCATCCATCCATTGTATTCCAAGGAAACATTTATCCATTAAACCAAGCAATCATCTGTCCATTCTCCTATCTATGCAGCCATTCATCCCTCCCACCCACCCGTCCATCCATCCACCCACCCATCCATCCATTGTATTCCAAGGAAACATCTATCCATTAAACCAAACAATCATCTGTCCATTCTCCTATCTATGCAGCCATTCATCCCTCCCACCCACCCGTCCATCCATCCACCCACCCGTCCATCCATCCACCCACCCGTCCATCCATCCACCCACCCGTCCATCCATCCACCCACCCGTCCATCCATCCACCCACCTGTCCATCCATCCACCCACCCGTCCATCCATTGTATTCCAAGGAAACATCTATCCATTAAACCAAACAATCATCTGTCCATTCTCCTATCTATGCAGCCATTCGTCCCTCCCACCCATCCAGCCAGCCATCCATCCAAGGAAACATCCATCCATCCATCCATCCACCCATTTAGCCATGCATCCATTTTCTCTGTTTTGTGTGTCGATTCACCAGCCCATCAATCCTCCATCTCCCAATATCTAATTGTTTTACCATCCACTTGACAATCTGTCCTGGCATTGAATCTTAACTGCAGACCTGCCATTTTCTATCCATGTCCCCACCTAGTCTGTGATCCATTGTGTTTAGCCATTTATCCATCCACTCTACGTATTCATTCATTCATTCATTCATTTGTTCATTTGTTTGTTTGTTTGTTTGTTCATTCATTCATTTATTTGTTTGGCTGTCTGTTCATCCATTGATTCATTCACCTTTGTATGTTCATCTGTTTGTCCATTAGTGCATCTGTTTGTTTATCTGTTGTTTGTAAATGTATACGTGTGTTTCCACCCATGCATTTGTTAATCCGTCCATCTCTCCATCCGTTTTCTCTAGCCATCTGTATGTAAAATATTCTATTTATCCATCAGTCCAGTGCT
Organism: Onchidella celtica; assembly: GCA_963931925.1. Taxonomy (NCBI): domain Eukaryota; kingdom Metazoa; phylum Mollusca; class Gastropoda; order Systellommatophora; family Onchidiidae; genus Onchidella; species Onchidella celtica. The sequence continues at coordinate 23,031,752 of OZ007571.1, forward strand.
TTTCCATCAGTTCATTCATTGAAATTAAATCTGCCATTTTCACCATCTATCCGGATATCCATTCATTCTTATAATGTTTTTCAGTATTTTGTCGTCATGCTGCTGCTGTTGATCCTGTTTGTTGTGGCTGCTGTCTTGGGATTTGTCTTCAAAGATGATGTAAGTTTTTGCTTTACTGGTATCTTGGCTTCTGTACCGTATTATCATCATGAGTGAATCTTTAGTGATTAAATCCATTGTTTGAGTTTGAGTTTGGGTTTAACTCTTTGTGTGCCAATCACCGATATATCAGTTCTTCTACTGGTCATATTTATGCTAATCACTGATGTAACGGTGTACAAGAATGCTAAGCTATTTTGTTTCAGGAAGAAAGAAAGTCGACTTTCTATTAATAGATGTTGCTTTAGTTAGTCTTCTTTCATCTCTCCCACTTACTTTCTTCCTGCATCAGCGAACGTGGAAAAACTCATGGCACACAAAGAGCTAAGGCATATGGACATAATCATAGTCACTTTGTGCCTTTTGCATTTTTTTTTTGGATACCTCACTGAGGCTTGATTTTTAGAACTTGTGCAGCTAAAATTTCACAATACATAAAGATCTTGTAAGTAGAAAATAAAATGGTCATTATATAAAATAGTTTCATTTGTGTAGGCAGCAAGGACTACTTTATGAACTACTATATCATAATAGTAGTCCTTGGTGGGCAGGATGATAATATGGTAGAATGAAGCTATAAAACCAAATACTCACAGGCTTTTTCTTTACTTACTTGTCATCAATTTCCAAAACACTTAATGTGGTTATTTTGAGGACAGAAAAAGTAATTGGCTGGGGAAATAAACATAATCCTAACCCTAACCTTTAGCACTTTCCCATAAATCTACAGCGCAAACATATTCCAATTTGTCAATAAATATGTCCCGAAAAAATGATAAAATGATACTCAAATGAGGTTAACCAGTGACTGCCAATATTTTCGTGCTTTAGTCTAACCATTCCTCTGCCCATTTTCCATCTGTTATTGTCGAGCTATATGATGATTTGGAAGAATGTTGTACTGCTTTTGTTGAGTGTTGTGTGTCTTCTGGATGCAGTCACTGAAAGTGTGATAAGTACAGCTTGGTCAGTAAGTTTTAATATTACCCCTCACTGAGATACAGTCTGTTGACAGTGAATTGATTAATTTGAAGCCAGAATCCTTTTCTTGTATTACAGATCAAAGATGAACTTGATGAGCAAATGTCAGATAGCCTAAGGACTAAGTATGGAGTCAATGTTGACAGTGACGATGACAATAAAGCTGCCACAGATGTATGGGATGAGATCCAAGAAAATGTGGGTATAAATTCTCACCCATTTAATGAGGTCATGTAATGGAAAGCCAGAGAATTCAGTTTTATAGAGATAGCTTTTCTTTAGGGGCAATTACATGAAACTTCACAACTGACTTTTCTATGTCCAGGGTGTGATGAGCTAGTATAAGTTTGGCACTGCTCTGCCAAACCGGGGCCCCTTATTCTCATTGTGTTGGCTATGGCAATAAAGAAATTGAAACCCTTGTCATGATTTGCACCAAATTTAGCAAGTACATTTCTCATGCTAAAGGACTGATGCTGAGATGGTGGACTATAATTTAAGCAGTGGCATTGATCATGTTTTGTAAAGATGCCATATGCTCATCAAATAGTGCTTCTCTAGCTCTGAGGTTGATGAACTTGGGTTTAAACAAGACTGTAAATACTGGGGGACCCGGATTCAAGTTTGAGAATTAGCATGCATGCTCAAAGCTCTTAAAATAGAGGTTTTTGTTCAAAGATATTTGACTCTGTATACCCAGACGTCCACTTTCTGATATGGTGGTGGATATAGATACAAGTATAGATCACTTTTAGCCTCCATAGTATTTTACATAAGATTTTTGTTAAAAGGTCCAAATATCACCCTTCAGGTATGGAGCCATCGGAAATGTCTTGCTAAGAAAATTTGAGAGAGAAACTTGACATTGCCAAATAATTACTCTCACTCCACCGGCTTAATTGAACCAGAGAGAAGCGTTCTATACATTTAGAGATTCTAAGTGAGTTTTTAAATTAGTAATGTGAGAAGAGTAATTTTGTTACCACATGTGGCCTACAAACTGCCAATTTTCTAGGAATATGAATGAGTGATAACGTTTTTTTTTAATTATAATGTTCTTCTTCTTGTTTATGTCAGAAACTGTGATGCAGTTATGAATTGCAGTTAGCTTGGAGTTTCTCAACATTCAGTATGAGTTTCATGAAAGCAATAATGGCTTCATTATGTCCTACTTGGTTGACAGGCAAGCTTTAGTTTTCAAAATGTAAATATATGAAGAAAATGTACAGTTTTGTACAGCAGATTCATTCATTAACACTTAGTATTTAATCATGGATATTGTCTAAGTAGAGAAAAAAACAAAATGAGTGAAGGCGTGAACGAAAAATTCTTCAATTATTGTACTGTGGGTTGTGTGTGGTTTTATTCTGCATCTTAATTTCAGCTTGAGTGCTGTGGTGTGAGTGGTGGCCTCAACGGTACAAACTCCTGGTTTCTGTGGCAGTCAAGTCAGTTTGTCCTTAGTCAACAAGGTAGGCATTGTAGAAAGTTGTTTGTTCAATTACAGTACAGAGAGCAAGGATAGTATTCTTCACTAGTAGGGCTACAGAGCTGAGAGTGTGAACAAAGAGTTGTGAGCAGTACCGCTGAAGCAGCAGTATTCAGGGCAGGAGCAAGGAAGGTAGAAGAGTATAAGGGCTGGTAAGCCGACCTGTGCAGGGGCCTGTTTATCTCCACCTGCAGGCTACATCAGTTTTGATCTGTCGAAAAGTTGGATGAGACAAAGTGGAGCACTGACTTTTTTTTTTCCCATTATTTCCCTTTTGAAAAAAGTTATTGCACTGCAGTTTGACCTGACCCTCTCCGATAAAGAGACTGGTTAGACTTGTTGGAAGAAATAGGACACCTTCCAGTTTTGTTAGAAGGAATGTCCGTTTCCCCCTGCCTAGCCGGTAGGGGAATCAAAATGAAAATACATGTAGCACTTTTTCATAAGATAATGATAATAATTGACAATAATGATATTTTTGTAATCCGCCCATCAAAGTTAGCAAAGTTTGTACGTGTGTGACCACTGTAGGGTGCCTATTTTTAAAGATGCAAAAAGTTTGTCTCTTCTCTTCCTGTCACTTTTTTAATCTGGGCCTTGGTGTCTCAATGTCTCACCTTCTCCTCTTACTTAGCCTATAGTGCAACCAGCTTATCCGTTATCTATTTTACATAGTATTTTGCAATTTTATAGCAATTTAATAGACACTGTCTTATCTGGAATCCTTCTCTATGATAACTGATTTTCTTCAGGTGGTTGGTCATGACATTTCATAAAAATTTCAAACGTATCTGGTCTCATATAGTAATATTCAGTGTACATTTGCCATTTTGTGTCTGCCATGAGATCACTGAAAATAATGAAATTCACCAAAGTCTGTTTTTAGGAATGGAATGTTCCCAGTGTTTACGAGTCATTCTTTATCTCCTCTATTTCAACTAAAGGCATTTATATAATAATAGTTCGTCCATCAGGTATGATGATGACCTTAACAACACCAGAGGAATAAAGAACAGAAATTGTTGAGAATTTCAACACATGGACAATAAAGAGAACTAAAGGACACAGAGGACAGAATGGAAAGACTGTTCTTTCATGACTTATGGCTTCTCATGTGACTGATAAGTCCTATTTTTGCCCTGCAGACCCTTCCGCATAAATGACAAGAGTGCTCCGTTGGTTCAGTACCACTGGGCCTTTTCTTGCGCCGTTCTCTTTTTTTGATAGCCTGCTGGACTCTGTCAGCTTCCCATGCTTTGCTGCCTCTGGTAAGGGCCGCCCTCCAATTTGCACGATCAAGCGAGAGCTTTTCCCACTCACTCACATCAATGGCAAAGGCCTTCAGTGATTGCTTGAGAGTGTCTTTGTAACGTCTCTTTGGGGCCCCAACATTCCTCGTTCCATTGGAGAGCTCAGAGAAGAAGATTTGCTTAGGGAGTCTGGAGTCGGGCATTCTGACAACATGTCCTGCCCAACGTAGCAGAATTTTTTTCAGGTGGCAGAAGATGCTCAATTCCTTGGCACGATTGAGGACCTCAGTGTCTGGAATTTTATCCTGCCATTTGATCCTTAGGATCTTTCTAAGGCAGGCCAGATGAAAGTGATTTAGCTTTCTGGCATGCGATTGGTACACTGTCCAGGTTTCAGCCCCATAGAGTAGGGTGGGAAGGACCACAGCATTGTACACTTTCAGCTTAGTGTCTGTGCGAATGCCGGCAACATCCCATACTCTCTTTCGAAGCCTGCCAAATGCAGAGCTGGCTTTGCTGATTCTTGAGAGAATTTCAGTATCAACACGAGCCGCGGAAGACAGTGTACTGCCAAGATAGGTGAAGTTCTCCGACACCTTCAGAAGACTGTCATGGACTTTGATATTTGGGGTCACAGGATACTTGTCGTCTGGAGTAGGCTGATGGAGCACTTCCGTCTTCTTTGTGCTTATTGTGAGGCCAAAGTTGTCACAGGCACTAGAGAACTTATCAACACAGTTTTGCATGCTATCCTCATCGTGTGCCAGAAGTGCACAATCATCAGCAAATAGTAGGTCACAGACTTGAGTACTTTTGGTTTTGGTTTTTGCCTGAAGTCTCCTGAGGTTGAATAGACTGCCATCAGTTCGGTACTTGATGCTTACCCCTTGAGGAGGAGAGCTAAAGGCTTCTTGTAGCATTGCAGAGAACATGATGCTGAACAGAGCTGGGGCTAAGACACAACCCTGTTCTACCCCATTTGCGACAGCAAAGGCTCTGAAACACTGCCGTTGCTTTGGACTGCAGCTTGCATGCCATCATGAAACTGGCGCACTATTGTGATGAATTCGGGTGGACACCCAAACTTCGCCAAGATTTTCCAGAGGCCTTCACGACACACTGTGTCAAATGCTCCTGTGAGGTCAACAAATGTGATATACAGCGCTTTATTTTGTTCCATGCATTTTTCCTGAATCTGGATTCAGGATTCAGGAAAGGCATTTAATGCCACAATTTACTGCCCTATAAATGGCTTAACAAAATTTAAAAAAAACCCAATTCACACACAAATAGTCAGTTGTCATGTATTTGCAACTTAAATTGGACAGTAATGGACAGGATAGTAGTCCAAATTGACAGAATCTGTGGGTGGTCACATGCCCTAACACTTGGAAGCTCGTGAAATGTGGCCACGGCTTGAATCATCCGTATCATGTCAAAATGAACAATACACATCTTTGTGTTCCTCAGCCTTTGGCTGTTTCTGACATCAGTCATTGCATTGATACAATTTTTGATGTAATGAAATGTTGATGTTTGAGTGAGAATACAGAAATTCATCATGTATCTGATGAGGGGAATAAGTGAAGACTGTGTGTGAGCAGATCATCAGGTTGGTTCACACATGTAAGTCAATCTCTATAGTCTAGCTGAAAATGTGCATCTTGCTGGCTTGGAAGACTAAAGGTGCAGGGTTGGCTTTTGTTTGGATGGGATATTAATGTCATCAGTCTTCAAAACCTTTTCATGGACAAAAATGAATGTGAGATACGTAATATGAAGTTTGTTCATTGTTGAGATTGAAAATGAGCACTACAGACAACTGTTTGATTTATCCCAGGATTACAAAAGCTATACGTACCAAAAAGTTGCTGCACTGACGAAGGAAAAAAGGATTTCCTGCAGTGTCAGAGAATCAATCCTGATTCCGCTCAGCCAGTGCAGACCTCAGTTAATGGGATCACAACTGAAAGCATCTTTTTGTATGAGACGGTGAGTAATTTACTGGGTCCAAATAATTGAATGAGAGAACCAATTTTGTTCACTGTTCAGATCCTGAAACACATAGAAGTGGCAGTTGTAATGGTTCAGAGACCTATGAAGTGATTCAATGATACCAAATTTGCTTTCATGTATATGAGAAAGAATTTATTCATAGATTTTGCAGTTTTGGTGATACTGAGTTGTTCACAGCCACAGTCACCAGTTGTCACATTTTCATTACCATCATGTTTATTGCAAGGTGCAGTTTCAGTGATAAAAAAAAAAAAGATGAACTATCGAAAGGGTCATCATGGTTTTTTTTCATTGTAAGAAGGCTGTTACCTGAACCTTTAGCTAATATCCACAGAGCTGATTTATGAAGCTCTAGGCAGACATGGTGATGGAGGAAGTATTCTATGATTGGAAACTGATTAAAAATTTTTCGTAAGAAACCGCATCCAAAACTATAAAATTCTCTAATTTTTTCATATTCGTTTCACAAGTAATATGCCTAGCTTCTTGCACACCAGATATGTTAGCATTTTCCTAGTAATGGAAATAAATCTGTCCCTTCAAGTCTTTGTACAGTTTGTAATGCTTTAAGTTGGTCAGTTGATTTGTGGTGGCAATATTCTTGATAAACAGATGAGATGGTGATTGATGGTGACTGTGATAATTAGTACAGAAAGTGCAATTTGTGTGGAATCAGAATACAAAATTGGCAAAAGCATCATTTATTCACTTAGTGATAGAATGCAGATCTACATTTGGACATTGTATGTATGAAGCAGTGTAGGAACATTAGCTGAGTGAACGCTGGTTAGAACTTTTACTGAAACGGATGTTACACATTTCATAGGTTTGCCACTAATTTTGCCCTCAGAATGTTAAGTGCTGAAAAACTGCATACCCAGATGTTTAATTTCTTTCCCATTTCATGTAATGTGCTTTGGAGTGAAATGCTGTCAGCAGCAAAAGCATCATTTTCAGCCTGAGTGTGATTCGAAGTTATTTATTATTTTGCCACATCTTATTCAGGGCTGTATTGACGCATTAGAAGACAAGATTGAGGACCACATAGTAGCTATTGCAGCAATTGCTGTGACTGTTCTTGTCATCATGGTGAGTACACATTCATTCATTCATTTATTCCTTCTGTGTTGACATGATCTATAATTCCTTTCTGTGCTGTGTGTATAACCCTTCACTAAACAACTCAAGTGTGCAGTATAGGTGCCTCCCAAAGCAATAATGTCTAAAATTCAGAGTTATGAATTAAATATGTAATGTCACCATAGAAAAACTTCTTTTTTTGTTGTTGTCATTCTTAATTCATGACAGTTGTCTTGCTGTGCATTTGTTGCACTCTTTGTAGAGCCATGATTTTTATTTATTTACATGTATTTACTTATCTACTTTTATTTGGGGTAGGCGGGATCCCTATTTTTTTCTGGTTAGAATTTACAGTTGAATCAATCATGTGCAAGGATCAATATCAATTGTGCACCATAGTGTAAACACCCTGTAAATGTGCAAAGTTATTATTGTATCATCTTAACATGAAGAAGGACTTTAAAAGTACCTTATACATGTACATGTAAATGCATGAAATTAACATTTTAAATTGTATAATTGGGTTTCATAAACTCGTTGTCTATAATTGAGATTTGAGCATTTTAAGTTGTACAAAACATATTTTACTCTGTCACTATTGGTCCATAAGGTGTGATGCAGTATGAGTACACCATTATTTCATATATGGTTCTTTTCAGTACATGCAGCATTTTTTCATTTGAATATACTAGAGTTAAAGAAAGCTATATTTCTGATTTACAGAAAAATTTCACATAGTCTAAAAGTGGAAGAAGTTGTAGGCGTGTCTTAGAAGCATTGTGATAGAGTGTGAAAATTTGGGTTGTCTGCTCCACTGAACACTGGTACAAACATTAATATTTTTGACTCTCATAGTAGCAGAGACAACTTATTCTTTTGGAATGAATCTTAAAAGAACTTATGCTGTACATGAATTTGTCTTTCCAGAAATCCCTATAAAATTAAATGAATGTTCTTTTTTGTTATCTTTAAAACGTAGCTTGCTGGATTCTAGTATTTTATTTATCAGCTGTGATTCAGCAGTTATTTGGAGGTCTGTCTGCGTTTTAAAAAATTTTTTATGTAGAGTTTTGAGCATTCTGAGTTTTCTTCGGAAACATGAAAATGAATTTGATGCGGCCTGTGGACATATAAATGGCTCTAATGATGGTTGTAGAACAGAAAGACATAGCTCAGAAATCTCTGGGAGAGGAGAAGGGGTTTTTGAATACAACAAGAATGCAAATTTCCAAAATGGGATTAAAGAAGTATACAAAATATAAAAATACAAATTATGTGAAAACAGAACTGGTCTGGATGACAGGAAAAGTTGATATTTGGATGAACAGGTAGATCCAGGTCTCTAGACAAAATTTTGATATAATTTGAAAAAGCCAAAGCAAGAGAGTTAAGGAGAATAATTGATCAAAGAACATCTGAATAGATGCATTTTTGATATAAATTGAAAGTGCCAAAGCAAGATCGAGCTGAAGAGAAAAAGTACATGTAGTTTAAGTACAGAACATCTCAATAAACAGAATTTTGATATTCATTGAAAGTACCAAAAACAGAGTAGACCCATGTCATTACAACTATGGGGGGAAAAAAAGACATTGATTTTCCCGCAAAAATTGGCGAAAATGATGTTTCTTCTTTTTCAGTTCCTCTGCATCATTTTCTCCATCTGTGTGTGTATGGAAATTGGCAAGCAGAGCATGATTGTTTAGAATCAACGGAGGCTAACAACTAACCAGGCTAGGTCTGCTGTGTTAACACCCGTGGTTCCTGGAGCTTAAAACAACTAAAGATTAAGATCAAAATTTTTAAAAAAAGAAGAAAATGTGAAATATCAAATTTTTGATGGAGAGAAGTTAAATCCAACAAGTTAGCTGGTTTCAAAAACAGCTAAGACACCAGCTGGTCACTTTTAAATTGGGTCTTCCTAACAGGGCTCATGGACCTGTGGTTATCTGAAGTTGTTTCAAGCTCCTTTTCCCTGAACCTCACTTTCGCTCATTTTCCTTTGATTATTCCTCATTCCTGCACATTTTCAGTTTCCCTGCACAACCACCTTTTTATTTATTTCTTTTAATTGTGAGAAAATGCATGCACAATTTAAACCCTCTGCAGTTCTAACAATGTTCATGACATTGATATGATGGCGTTGGTTACTGCTCACAATAGAATCAATTCTGACGGAATAGAATTTCTGATGCTGGTTTGAGTCTACTCTGAGGCTCAGTCAGGAATGAGCTGGTAAATAATTCACATTGATTAAACAACAGCGCTCATTGCTTTCATGACGTTTAACAGTAATGTCTTTGAACTGCTGGTATGTCTAAAATGCTCACACTGACTTTGACTGATTCATCCCACTTTTCTAGTCTGGAGATTTAAAAGTGTTTCATTGGCACCCTGCAGAAAAACTCTGCATTGTTGGCGGTTATTTCCATAATCCACAATTATGATCATTAGAGATCCTTAAAAGAATGAATCTGGAAAGAACTGAGAGGATTGCATGACTTGGGTTTCTGATTCCACCAGGTCAGCATTCCATCATCTGGCAATTTGGCTCATTAACAATATTACTAAAATTGTTCAAATCAACATTTAAACATTACCTTTTTTTTTACTTCAGTTGCTGAACATCATCTTCGCTGTTTGTGTCTGTATGAATATTGGCAGACACAACATGGTTGTGTAAAGCGTGTTTGTGGAAGTTGGTTTCGTCATTTTATGACAGTTATGAATGCCAGATTGGTACGAACTGAAACTTATAGGGGTTTTTGGTCTATGAAGTCTCGTTCATCTGCCTAATTCATGTCAATTTTTTTTCTCTTGGGTGTAATTTATAAGAACATCGTAAATAATGCTTTGATCCACTGTCCATTCTGGTCTGAAAATGAAGTTTGATTGAAATTATTTCAGATAAGATCTTTTGCAGACCTTCTCATAAAATGGATTTAAAAAAGAAGTTTTTGTGACCATCCTTTTCTATCTGTAGACCAAATTGTCCAGAGGGAAATTCCATCAGTAAATATTGTTATTATGTTGTTCTATTCTACAAGTGAAACTGAAATGTAATGTAATGTGGTCAGTTTTATAATTCGTGACAGTGTCTTAAAGATATTGCAGATCCGTTCCCATGGAATGTGCATTTAGCAGTCAGTCAATTTCACTAACTGATTTGGTACAACACATTGTAATTTTAGGACTATGCATTTGTGTTGTATAAGGAAAAAAAAAGTTATAGAGAATGAGGATGAATAAAACATTCAGTTTGCACCATTTCTGTGGATAAACTATCCACCATTGAATTCAGGTGAACTATCCATTATTTAATTCAAGTGCTTGAACTTATATTTATGTGAAAGCCAAGATTTATAAAACTATGCTTATGTAGTCTTGCATATTATTGCCTTGTTGAAAAATCACATTTTTTTATCATTTATGAGCTGAACTAATATACTTATAAAACAAATCCTTTTAAACATAATCACAGGTAAATCTCTAACATTTTCAGACATGATTTTTTGGCATCACGACCTGCATAAATGCGTGTATTACATGTTGAAATAATGTAGTATTTGATAACAGGATAACTTGACATTTTAAAAAAAATAGATTTCTGAAGTGTGCTGCAAAGTCTAATCCAGATTGCTGTAATCACTAAAAGTTGACTAGGTTCTGTGTACAATAATCTATTTTTGCTGTTTGAGTTTAATTTCATGCATAGTTGATGGAAAAAGGCAGGCCACATGTTCCATCCATGATGACATTGTACTTGTAGTTAGTTCTAGTGATTTCATTGGTTTCAAACTCTGCTTAATGCTAATCATTCATTGGCCGTTAGATCTTTTTGTTTGGGACCAAAGTCCACTTGTAGAAATAAATAGCTGATGACCTTTAGAAACATTTGCAGCCTCACCACAATCATCCCCTTCTGAGTTATCTGACTTTGGGCCCATAATATCATGTTCAGCTGATCAGTGGGAAATGGCTCAGACTTTAAGAAGTTTCACTATTTTGCCAGTATTTGGAAAATTTAGGTCAAACATAGAAGATTTTATTGTTTATCTTGTTCAGATTGGAGAAAATGCGAGGATTTGAAAATATTTTTTTTTTCAAAACTAAGCATTCTGAAAAACAATGAAGAGTACTCTAACATATCCAATCAAGTGTTTATAATACTTGTTTGCATTTGTAACAATCTGCTAGGTGAAGTCTTGCCTATATAGTGATGATATTATTTCATACATTCCCATCACACACTTAGAACAATTGCCATTTGGCATCATTTATGCATAATATATTACATATATATCATCATCATCATCACGTGTGGCTGCCAAATTTATGGATATGTTTTTTTTATAATTCTTGCCTGTTGCTTTTATGTATAGTTTGCCTTATTTTCTTACATCCTTATATTGTATTTGAAATCATATTATTGAAATCTGTGAAATTTAAAAACAGTTTGTTCACGAATCAGCACATAGGCTTATATAAGTCAAGTCCAAACTATCACAACCAAATTTTGATATTTCATCAAGTAACATGCATGAGTTAACTAGCAGTACACATGTAAACATCAATTCCCTTTGGTTGTGGGGTGGATCTTCCCTGCTAATTTTCTGCTGATGGTCAAATCCAGATCCGTCCTTAACTCTGATTTATACACATTTTAATATTTCATGAAGTCATTCACCACCTGTCACTGAGGACTGCCCACTGAAGGAATTTAATCCAGTACGTTTCTCAAGAATTCCTCAAATCTTCGGAATATAAATTCCTTACAGTATCAGCAAGAAACAATCTTGCATATTTTCATAATATTCATGGCCAAAATTTTTTTGAACTAGGCAGTGCATCCTGAAATGTCTTTGCTTTTGCATAGTAGTTTAATGCATAGTAATTCAAGCAGCGAAATTTGAACTGTGTGCACAGAATGGAATAAATGACTCCGGTACATGCAATCTTCCTATATGACCTCAAGAATGGTTAAAATTAAGACGACTCGTGAAATAGTTCAGAGAAGTTCATTCTATGTCCAGGGATAAACGATACAGATAGAGGATACATAAGAAGTCCAAATAGCATTCAGACCTCGTACAATAAAGAAAACTGAGGCAAGAGTGTAGGATTAACAAAGACTCAAAATAATGAAATTTAGGATCCCACAAGAGACACCAAGCTCCAACACAGTGATCTTCTAAACATATTGATAATATTCCTACAAACAAGAAATATTTGTTTAACATTACATATTTATACACTTGCTGCTGTTCTTAATTGGATATCAGTGTTTATAGATGTTACTACAGGTATGTGTGTTTTTACTTGTCATTGTCTTTTCTTTAATAAAATCTTTTTCCCTGCTGTTTTATTCTCACATGCTCAAGCGGGAAGTGGAGCATGTTATCTAAAATTCTAGGGCAACTACTTTGTACTTTGATTCAGTGGAGATTTATATATTCCTGCTTTTGTCATGGCATAGCTCAGTAACCATTGGCAAAAATGTGGGCATAACATTTTTCATATTAATTGAAGCTATTTTTTGCAGAGATGTGAAATATAAGATCAGTTTAATTAATGTTTCCGATTGAACACTGAAATTTACACCATGTAACTTTTAAATCTCAGGTGTACTATAGCAGGTGCGAACCGGGCTATCATAATAACCAATGATTTTGCAGACTGAGCAGGCTGATAATTCTAAAAGCCCACAGAAACACACAATCATACTGGGTATGTTTTCTCAATTATCATTTGCCTTAGCACTTCTCCCTGATGTTTTGTTTAGACACATTGTCAAGTGTATGTCATGATGTCACACAAAATTGAGGGAATGCAGTGGTGTTTTTTGGTTGTTGTTTTTTTTTTGTAGATTGTATGATGATCATTTGTCATTAAGTAACATTTTCGTGTTTCAACTATTCTTTCCTATTGTTTTATGATCCGGTAAAACTTCAACAATTTTCAGTGAAATCTTGTTTATTTTATAATAAATTGGTGCAAAAACATATCAAACCTCTAAACCAAAGTTATACATGTACATGTATTAGTTGATATAACAAACCATCATGAAAATGTTGCTTTCTGTATTGAATTTTTAATGATTTCTGTTGGCTTTGTCCCATCTTCAGTATAAAGATTTATAAGCTTTTCATCCCATATAGGCCTCAACTTTTATGCAAATTTATTATGAGGTATTTAATCTTATTAATTACATGTATTAATAAAGTGCATTGAAAATGCTTTATATTCTAACAATTATTTATACTTTCATTGTTGAGGATAAGATTTCTCCATTCATACGCCCGGCAAGTAAGGTATTGTTAAATATCACCTAGAATTCCCCAAGAAATTGCATCTTAATTTATAAGTTGGCTTTATCTGCATGATTGTAGATGTAGGTATGGAATTATACTACATGTATATTACATGTACTGAAATTGGGGCAAACCATGACCTGTAGCAATGAAATTATAAATAAATATAGTTCGGTCCTTTTTGCTTAGAAGTGTCATGTCTACTTTTGTGTTGTAGAAGTTTCAAAATTTTATTGTATGCCAGTTGAGGCTTTACCATTACCACATGATAGCTTGCCCATTTATACAAAATCTTTTAAGGTTTGAAACAGTCTTAAATATTTTTCTCGACTGTAATTTTTTTTCCTTTCCTCTTTGTTCTTGATTATGTAAAAATTAGCAAAGTAATGACATATTACCTGGTGATGAATTGTTCATGAAGTTGATACCCCACTTGCACAGTAACTTGGGAAAAGTTTGGCTGTCTGAGATCCCAGACTTAAGTTTGCTAATTAATAATGTGCTACATATATTTCCTACAGCTTGGCCAGATTTTTCACTATCAATTTCAAAGTACATTATTGCAGCAGGTTAAAATACTCAGCGAGTTTAAATTTATTGTAAAATTAATTCTGTATTACATGAACAGGTATGGGTTTGGCAATGGGGAACAAAACAAGTCTCTTACAAATTTACTTACAATTTACATGTGTGATGCCTGAACATTGGGGGATTTCACACAGCACATGCAAATATTCATTTTACTGTTTTCAAAATGCAAATTCTGATCAAAGCCATACTTTGTTTCCTTTTCTTTTGGCAGACAACTCTGGGCTTAATACATGTAGTAATAAAAGACTGAGACTTAATCAGGATCGTTTATATGGAAGTTTGAAAAATCTTGTTAAAGAAACATTCTGCCAAATACTGTTAAATTTTTAGAGCAGCCAAAAGTTCTTAGCACCAAGTGATCTTCATGGTTCTTGTTTTTGAATACTTTTTCCTCTCGGAATCCAATTGTTTGTATTGTGGTTGTATAAGCTACTATCAATGTACATTTGAGGATGGTGCTATTAGGGGTATTTTTCCTGTTTCTAGAATTTCTCAGTCTGCCAATGTGCAGCTCTAAATATCGTCACTGATGCTGAAATAGTAGGTGTGTCTAGTAACCGGTCTTCATGGTGATCATGCCTGGTCAACAAACTTACATTTTCTTTATCTGTGTCATAGAATTCTGGGAATAAGACACTAAACTATTGAAAACATTTTCTTTTGAGCATATCTTACATTTATCATTCTGAAAAAACAATATCTAACAAATGTATTTAGGAAAACATCGTCTGTTGCAATACAAATTGATTTTCTGAAGAAAAAATCAAGGAATTCGCAGCAGTGAACTGAAGAAATTAAATCTGTTGTTTGGAATCCGACATTAGATCCACATGTATTTCTTCACATCTACTCATCTAGCTAGTAGATTGCATCTTTGGCCTAGAGATGTTGTGTGTTTATATATTTACTCTAATATGATGATACTAAATTTTAAAGTCAATAAATATCTCTCATCAACTTTATTGGTTACTGTGTTTTTGTTTTTCTCTTTTTGTATTTACTTGAGACATGAGTAAAATGACAGGTGACTGTGATTTTGCATGTAGAAAATATTTTGTCCTTTAGACAAGAATAATACGTGGAAAAATGCAATGCAGTTACAAAATCGTCTGCCTGTTTAACGACTAACAATAATAATATGTGTAATAAAAATAACAATATTTGGCATAAAAAGATCTATGCAATCTGTTGCCAGCTCTTGCATATCAGGAAACTGACAAAAATGTGGAAGCTGAAGGTGAAAAAATGTCCAGTCATGTCTTTTAGATGAGGATAATGCATGGAGAAATCTTCTACAATTATAAAATCTGTCTATTCCAATAATAATGATAATGCTTATAATAATGTGTTTTGGTCTTTTATTTTAGGAGGTTTGCTGCTTTTGACATTTACATCTCGCTTTTCTTGTTTTTGTTTCTTACAACACTGAGGCAAAATGCTCCTGGAAAGTAATGAGCTCACCAGATTCACAAGATTCTGCTTTACAAACAAAATCATCCATACTTGACTACATACAATGAACATTTTACAGGATCTAGGAGGAGGCAATACACACAATGTTTATTGTCAACTTAACAGTAATGAACAACCTTTACAGTGGCATAATAAACCAATATGTAAATTAAATATGACTGTGAAGACCTGATAATTTTCCATGCAGGATGAGAGAAGAGGGACGAATAACACGGTAAATACTGTATTTCTTGCTGTAGTCTTGGCTTGGGGTATCTTCTATGTGCTGGATTCATAAATATAATTTATTCTTCAACTTCTGAAACCTTACCTTCATTAAAGAATGATTGGCTCACTTTTTCATCAAATGCGGTTTTTATATACCTCTGATGTCAATCACACATGATTGCTGAACTGACAGTTTAAGGCCCTCCAAAGCTACAAATATTCCAACACCATCTTGTCTTTGTGCCACTGAAACCCACTGTCTTGTAAACCAGCTCGACTTCCAAGAAAAACTGCATTAGGAAAGCAGTCACTACAAATCAGTTTTGTGAAATTTTACAAATTACAGGAGAGTCAAGCAACAACAACAAAACCATTTTTCTTTTCTTTTTTTTTAACTTTATTTAAACTGACACCAAGATCGACACATTTTACCACTAGTGTGCAATGGGGAAATACCTGAGTAACTGTGCCAATATAGACTGTCATTTCTAAAATATGTCCTGCTACATCTGACCTAATGCCCAAATAACAGCTGTTCCTTGCAGATACTTAAAACTTGCTAATCATTGCAGGAAATTCCCTTAGCTTCTGTATTTTTCTGTGTTATGGAAAAAGATGATGCACGCCAATGGAGATCAAATTGGCTACATGTATTTTAGTATCAGTTCATGTTCAATCTTTATGTCCAAGTTAATTTCATACCAAGATTGTTTCCTTTGGTTGTTACAAAATGGAAATTGAGCAAAGAATAAAGCACATTTTAAAATTTTTTTTTTGTGCTTCTCCTGTAAAATTTTGTTTTTGGCACGTACTGTCCTTTTCTGAGCATTGTTTTCGCATGCCCTAAACAACAGAGGTGTGCAGTGTTGATAAATATTATAATATTGTTTACTGCATGAAAGCTAAAGTGGCCAGTACACTTGTATCCTATAATGACTTGATATTGTTATGCCTCATATAGAAGTGATAATGCTGTCACCATTATTATGCAAGGTTACAAAATTTGGAATCTCCACCCGTCAGAATGTCACAAATGCAGAACTATTTTTTCTGTGCTCCCATCTTGACTTGTCTCTTCTTTATATGCTTAGGGATTTTAGTCAGTCTCTTCTCCTTCTGTGCATCTTTCACCTGCTTCTTCCGTTCCTGTGAAGATTCAAAGCACTTATATCAATAACCAACATTTGACACAATTCTATATCTAAACATACCAAGCAGTTGAGATTTCCATATTCAAAGTTTGAAACAAATACAAGAAGTCTGAGTGAAACAGGCTTCAGCCAAAGAGCACTGGTTTCCTCTGACAAAAATACATAAGGAAACATTAAAAAAAAATTAATTTTTAAATAACTACAGTGTATACCAACAGGTCAAACCAAACCACTAACTCCATTCATTTCTTCGATTACATCTCATCAAAAGCCAACTGGCTGTACCACGTCATAGTACAGCTGATTAAGTTGACAGTGTGCTGGAAATTTATTGGCAGTATCTGTTCATTGCAAATATGAAGTTGCATCATTGGAGCCTGTGAAATTTCTTGTCTCTCTTTACAATATTTACAATAATTCTTTCTCTCAAATTCACAGACACATCTTTACCATTAAATACATGTACATCTCATATTTATCAAGACATGAGCATTGCTAGTTGATTCATATTTTGATGGGATAGGGTTTTTTTGGCAAGTGATATATTTCTGATTTTCTGTAAAAATGTCACATTTCATATTTTCTAACAATAGGGAAAAGCTCTCAAGGAATTTGCTGCTGAAATAGGGTTCGTGCCTTACAAAATACATGTATGTATGAAAAGATCATATCACTAAATGAGGTCAATTTTCCTAATTTAGTTTCCCCCATTTTCAATTCTGTAATCATTATATCAGCAAATCTCAAATGCTAATAGGTTTGGTTTACTGATTCCACAGTGGTTTCCAAAGCCACGATTGTTAATAAAAATGGGCAAGTTCTTTCA
The DNA here is from genome assembly GCA_963931925.1 of Onchidella celtica. NCBI lineage: Eukaryota > Metazoa > Mollusca > Gastropoda > Systellommatophora > Onchidiidae > Onchidella > Onchidella celtica. The sequence continues at coordinate 23,049,286 of OZ007571.1, forward strand.
AATCTACTGTAAGATTCAAGGATGTGGGAGTTCTGATATCAACTAACGAAACAAAGATTTGTGACATGACTTGCCTTTCTCTCCTCTACTGATTCTTCTTTGTGCCGAGACGGATGAGCTTTTTTCTTTTGTGCATCGTCTTCATTTGTGTCAATCTCATCCTCATTTTCCTCCATTTCTTCATCCTCCTCTTTGTTTCCATCTTTATTGCTGTCTTCAATTTTGTCATCATCATCATCGCTGTTTCCTTCACTGCCTTCCTCATTGATACCAACTCTCTCTAAAAGTTCAGGCATCTGTGAAAACATTAAGTATACTTCAGAATTTGACGAAATAGTAGTCAAAGAATACAAACTGCAATTTCATTGTCACACTTGTTTGTTCTGTGTTTCCACCCTGCAAAATGTGAAACATGTCAATATAAAAGAGCAACAGAAATGCTAAGGTTCGAAGAGAAGAGAGAGCAGGAAGCAGGAAGAAAATTGAATACAGAAAAGACAAGAGGTGAGTGGAAGGAGTGATCATAAAGAAACACAGAAATGTAATAAAATAACAAAAGAATGAGAGGAACTCTGAGTAACAACAATTAGAGCGCGAACCAGACAATGCATTGTTAATAGTAGGGAAATATGAAAAGCAGGACTTAGGAAAGTAAAGAAAGAATCTGGGATGAGGCAAGAGGGGTTCCCAAATGGAAAATGGAATTATGTTCATAACTATCCAGAAAAAGAGACTAACACTCAGATCAGTGTCTTGATATTTCTCTACGCACCTGACTAGGACCACTAAGATCTGCCTTCAGTCCAGTAACTGTGTGGTAAAGAACCTGTAACAAAAAGTCAAATATGTCAATGTATAGAATTCTTTGCAGCAAATGCAAAAATATGTCAAACCAAGAGACAAAACAAGTCATGGCTTTGCAGCTACTGCGACCCGGTTTTGTTATACCAGGAATTTTCCCTTCAAGACACAAGATTTTTTTAAACATGGGACATACCCACTTTGCACAACCCACGGCAACCACTTTCTTGGATCTAGATATTTAATTTCAAAAGCAAGATAACATTTTACATCTACGAGTCCCAAACTTGGATTCCCCGAGTGCAGCATGTCTGTAAATGTATCGTGGTCCAAAGCCAAGTTAAATATTAAGTATCCGCATCTGTTAAATGCTCTATGATTTTTTAATATGTTTTAATGTCTATCCTGACTGTTAGTGTTACATTTTTTTCCTGAGGAAAATTAGTATAATGAAAGCATTTTTTGACTTTGCTTCAAACCTTGCTGCTGAAACCCCACAGATTTTCGATGGCTATTTATAATATTTTGTCAATGATTCATGAGCTAAAAAACCTCTTTCAAGTTACACGCAGTTGACCAAGAACCAACCTGTTCTCCCTCTTTTGTCTGTGATCTCCGCACATCTCGTTCTATATCCACAACCTCATCCAGGGTGCGGGGAATAAATGCATGCTTGAAAACCTGGACAGAGAAATGATTAACTACATAAGGACTCTGATATTTTTGGTGTTCCAGAGATCTCACTTCATTTTTCTCTGGCAAAATATTATAAAATCACAAAAAATCTAATTTAAGATTTTAGTTATCTGTGTTTTTTTTTTTATTAAAAAAAAAATTTCACTGCAAACCAGGACTCAGAAATATGCTATGCCTGTAGTAAAGCTTAAAACTTTGTTGCAGTCAGAGTAGTCACTACTACTGTGGAAATTTCCTTTGCATTTTTATTGTGAAATAAACATCTCCTATGCAGCTTGCGGTGAAAAATAAATTAAAATTAAATTACCTACTCTGAAAGGGACAATGAACATTCAGTTTCATTACATCTGTGTGTTATTCAATATGAACAGGATGTGAAAGACTGTTAAATGTTATCTGATAAGCAGCCCATGCATGTACTATATTTCAAAATATGTCACAAATCGCAGAAACTCCCTAGTGTATTGAGACACGATCACCAACTATGAGAAAGAGGGAAAGAATGTGCCAACCTCCTCATCTACTTTCTCCTGTTCTGTCACTTCTTCCAGGGACCTGCTGGCAGTAATTTTCATGGCCTCAGCCAGGTAATTGTCTATGTTTTTGTCAGTAATGCTGGTGTCGGTCACAAAGTCAAACAACTCTTTCACTGTCATTGTTGGTACATTCTTCTTTCTGAAAAACCCTGAAAAACAAAAAAATTCAACAGTGTGGAAGTTCAACACTCACTGCTGATCAGACATCCAGTTCTTTATTCACAAGTAGGACATTTGGAGACACATACGCCCAATAAACTTCCCTGGTCATTTCATCCAAATACATCACAAATCACAGTAGTATGAATGTTTATATGAGGATGGGAATACAAATAACAGGAATGCTATGAGATATGCAGGGAAAAAACTGGAAATTACAGACTAGAAAAGAAAATAACAATAGAAGAAAGCAAGAAAGACGAGACAAAATGAAGGAGAACGGGAAAATGAGAAAGGCATGAAAACCAGATGACAGAAACATGAAAACATCTGAAGAAAACACTAAACAGGATACACAAATTACGGACTAAGTTAATAAAAACAAATACATGGTGGAGATGAAGTACACTGTAAAACAGTAAAAAAAACAGACACACTTTGCCTCAGCTGGAGCAAATACAAACCTGTGATATTGGTCAAATCCTTCCGTAAAAATTCCATGGCATGTGGATGGTCATGCTCTACAGATTGGGAGACATCAATCACATAAGCCTGACCTTTGCAGTATCTAGAAGTCATCAAAACAAATATTTTTGACATTCTGAGCTTTTCACAACAGGTCATTTTTAGCAATTATGTATGCAGCCTCACAAACACACTAAATTCACTTCCAATCATATTAATCGTTTGATCTGCCATGGACAGGGCATGAACTAGGATAGGAAAACAATGTCTGAAACTTTTTTGGGGGTGGTCAGAATAAAGGTCAGAGGTACAGGGGGCTGCCTGTCCCATCTCCTGAACATAAGGGAGATGAAAAACACAGATGAAACTAGCACCATCTTGTCGCTGCTCCGAGGGTCCTGCTGTTGCAGTCTTTCCGGGAAACCGACTACTGTAGTCGAATACTGGTACTGTCTCGGTGGGTCCTTCGTACAAGGTGCATGCGAACGAGTGGTACTAGCAGATGATCACCGTTTCGCCTATGACCATTCCGCAGCCTCCGGGCTCCGGATAAGCCCGATCCCAGGCCTGGAGAGACCCGGGGAGAATTTCTTCTCGACCGCCACGTGGTAGCAGCGGGGCAGCCCAAGCTGGGGGCTGGCTAACGGGGACGGGCTGACGGCTGACCTTCCCGAAGCCGTTAAACACTGGGAGCTTTCCGTTGCTGTAGGCAGATGGGGGCAAATTGCCTAGCAGAACGCAGTGGTGGCAGTCCCCGATTGAGGGCCGGGGACTGACCAGATCGATCCTTCGAAAAATCGTGCAGCAAGCACTACGTGACAATGACCCAAACAAGACAATGACTGCACACTGGCGGATGAGAAAGTGAGATTCTGGTCACGACGTGATACGAATCAGTCGGTTCAGGCTGTCATCAGCCTCCATTTGTCTGAAAGGGATCCAAGCAGCAACAATTTCCCACTATACATGATGGTAAAATATGGCAAGAAGAAACGTGGGGCCGAGAAACCCAAACATATTCTCCGTAGGGAGGATGGCAGTTGCCAGGTCCCCCTACGCAAGTATGCTACTGGTGACCTGTGTCCGAATGCGAGTGTGAATGCGAGTGTGAAAACTAACAAGGGGACCCTAGTGGCGAGGGATCCCCCTGCGACACTTAACATGTTGCAGCTCAACGTCTGCGGCCATCGCCCGAAGGTCCTAGAGCTAACTAAGCTCCTGAAATCAAAACATATCCATGTAGCTCTCCTTCAAGAGACACCACTGAATGGGAGAGGCGCGCACGTCACAGGGTATACCATATACACCTGCTCGTGTACCAAGTGCTGAGGCATTGCCACATTGGTCCGCAATGACATTACGGCTGTGAGACAGCACGCCCTGACGAGCAAAGGTGAAACTGATACCCTCATCCTTACAGTATGGAAGGACGGCGTGGCCTTTACCATCACTAACGTCTATAACCCCCCAACGGTCACCTGCGACCTAGGGTTGACAGAGGCTACCTTGAATAACACAATCATCGGAGGAGACTTCAACGCACAAAATCCTGAAATGGGGTACGCCCCAGAATCCACGAACACTGCAGGAAGAAACGTCGAAGATCTCCTCCTAAGTTCTAACCTGGTCCGGATACGATCAGCTGACTCCGCGCCCACGTGCCTGCATTGAGCAAACGGCGCGGAGAGTCGGCCCGATATTACGCTTCTATCTGCTGACCTCGTTACCAGACACAGCTACGCAGTCCTCGAGGACGTAGGTAGCGACCACCTTCCTCTCCTCGTACAAATCCAGACTAAAACAGCTAAGAAGAAGGAGAAGCGTTTAAACTGGAATTATAAACGAGGCAGATGGGAAGAGTTCAGAGAGATTTTAGGTTTAACTCTGAACGAGGTGGACCCCAACCAGGGTACTATTGACGAAGCTAACGCCGTACTGACTTCGGCCGTGCTCGCAGCTGCTAAGCGGAGTATTCCGCGAGGACTGCAGCCCCTAAATCGCTTGCCCTGGTCAAAGGAACTTGAACAGGCAGTCCGACAGCGTAAGAGGGCGAGAAGAAAAGCAAAAACGAGCACGGCGGCCAGAATCGAAATATAACAGATTGACCGCCAAAGTCAAGCTGTTGTCTAGAAGCACAAAAAGAGCAAAGTGGTTAAACCTGTGCGAGTCTCTGAACGTGGACCCGAGTGGTGGCCGAGCGTGGACCGTCCTGAATCGCCTTAATCGGGGGCAAAGAGTGAAGAATGTCGCCCCGATACGGGCAAACGGGACGGTCGCGGTGACAGACCATAAGCGTGCAATCATGCTTAACCGACACTTTGCCAGTACAAATAAGAGTGGCAAAGCTACGAATACGGACAAGGGGCTCCGTAAGGTCAGACGTCAGCTCGAACAATCGCAGGTAAACAGCGATTACGAGGGCCTTAACAGTGAATTCACCCTAGAGGAACTGGAGAGAGCACTTGGCAAGTGTAAAAATCGTAAAGCGCCAGGCCCGGACAAAATCTCTAACGAGATGTTGCTCCAGATGGGCCCCACGGCAAAGAAATGGCTCCAAGCCTTAATAAATAGAACGTGGCACGAGAGAAAACTCCCTATTGACTGGAAAAAGGCAGTGGTGACAGCTATCCCTAAAGCAGGTAAAGATGGTACCGAACCATCACATTACAGGCCAATATCCCTTACCTCTTGCATCTGCAAAGTAGGGGAGAGGATGGTTAACTACCGGCTGACCTGGTATCTAGAAGAGCGCGGGCTTCCGTAGTGGCAGGCAGGCAATGGACCAGCTTATCCGATTGACCCAAGCGGTCAATAATGGTTTCCATAGGCGGGAGCATACGATCGCTGTATTCGTCGATCTCAGACAAGCGTACGATAAGGTGTGTAAAGGTGGGCTACTCCTTAAATTACTCAAGGTGGAGGTCAAAGGAAATCTGTACGGATGGGTAAAAGATTTCCTGCACAATCGAACAGTCCGCACTAGAGTGAACGGACAGACCTCAAGCCAACTCACCATGGAGAATGGCCTGCCGCAAGGTTCAGCGTTAAGCTGCACGCTCTTTGCAGCTTACACCAGCTACCTTACCCAGCACCTGAGATGCGAAAAAGCGATGTATGCCGATGATATGGTAATCTGGAGGACAGGAAAGCATATCCAATGGCTACAGCGAGACCTTAACCGGGACCTCGCGACGCTTGCCTGCTACTGCCGATTGTGGAAGATGGAGATAAACGTCGATAAGACCGTTTATCAACTCTTCACCAATGGCAAACGCGCCCAGAAAGCCACCATCACTCTTAAGATCAATGGCCAGACACTCAAAAGGGAAAGCGCACCACGATACCTGGGAGTTGAACTTGACAGCAGGCTCAAATTGCAAACGCACGTCAGCAAGCTCGAGTCTGAGGCTAGGAGGCGATTAACACTGTTAAAAATGCTCGCCAGTACCAACTGGGGTGCCACTGGGAAGGTTCTCAGACAGCTATACCTAGCCTACGTCCGAGCAGGCCTAGAGTATAGCCTGCCACTGCAACCAATGGCCAGCGACCGAACGCTGTTGGCGCTGGACCGAGTTCAGAACAGCGCCTTGAGACTCATAACAGGCTGCCTCAAAACCACTCCTACGAATGCTCTCGAAATCATGACCAATGTGGAACCACTGGCAACCAGAAGGGAAGGAAGCGTACTACAGCAGTACAAGAGGTTAAAAAGGCTCGAGCCGGACTACCCGGCGCGGGAGGCGATTGAAATCGACCCGCCACCGAGAATACTTCAGAAGAAGTCGTTCCTGGGCGAAGCCAAACGGCTAACTGAGGAGTATGGGCTAGAACAGGACAGAATGCCCCTTCGGTTATGGACGAAAGAGCCACCTCACACCCCCCTGAAACCCCCAGTGGTCAAAACCACGTTACTAGACACAAACATGACTAAGGAGGTCAATCCCACGATTCTGAAAACGGCCGCTGGCGAAACTATTGACTCGTACCCAGCACACATGATTAAGGCTTATACTGACGGCTCGGCAGTACAGGCGACTACGAATGCGGGGTACGGAGCAATAATCTACTACTCTGACGGCACCGACACCGAAAAGATCTATGGGCCTTGCGGGGCGAACGGCTCCAACTTCGACGCTGAGGCAACAGCGATTTGGAGAACACTGACTACGGTTTTCAACGGCTTTGAAAACGGAACAGTATTGCCAGAAGATATTGTTGTGTTCTCAGACTCAAGGGCCACACTGATGGCCGTCCAAACGCTCAACCACAAGCTCGAGGCACATGGCGCAGATAAAATCAGACATATCTGCCACCAGATCATAAGCGGATACGGTGTCGAGGTCCACCTCCAGTGGATCCCCGCGCACTTAGGAATCCGGGGCAACGAGGTTGCAGATAGCCTAGCAAAACAGGGGACCAGAGGCGAACAGCCAAAGCACCCAACGTCTTACCCAGCAGCCCGAGCCAGAATCCGCGCTCACGGACGCAGGAAATGGTTAGATCAATGGGCAAACTCGGATAAAGGACGTAGGGTGTATCATAACCAAACCAAACCAGACATCAAAGACCCGATATTGACACTAGAGCGTAAATACGCGACAATTATACAGCGTATGAGGACGGGACATGTCCAGTTGAACGCACATCTAAATCGTTTCAACCCACTCCGTGAGCCAGTATGCCGGCACTGCGGGTCCCCGCAGGAGACAGTCGAGCACATCCTGGCGGAGTGCCAAGGACTAAAACACCTCAGATCCCGCTACCTCCCAGATACCCCGACAGTCTCTAACTGCCTTTATGGGGCCGTAACACAACTAAAGAATACTGCCATATTCGCCATCGCCGTCACGAGTGAAAACTCGATCGGCCAGGGATGAGCACTCAAGCACCATCTTGTGAACATAATGGCACTAGGAAATATTAAGGGGCATTATCTCCTAACCAAAAAACGTTGGAATTTTGACATAGACAGAACAGGTTTCACTCCTGCATAGAAATGCAAATTGAAATAATACAGCTTTTTACCTATTTCTACTACTTTCTTATTCTTAAATCAAACATCAAATGAACTAAACTAACTGGCACTGATAAAGATACTAACTGTTCTCTTCTTTTGAATATTACCTATACAAATGAGGTTTCTTATTTGCTTAGGAAATTTACAAACATTCACTTTATATGACCAGGCTCTCCAAGTACAGAAATATATCTGGGATGCTCAGAAGATTTGAGAAACGCATTTACTTTACTGTCTTCTCTACAAGTTCTCATTAACAGAAAAAATATGTTATGGTTCCTCTCACAACATACATGAACATTTTTTTTAAATATATATATCCACAATTGTACATGTTCATGCCTGGAATGTAGTTCCTAGTCCTTAACTGATATCAACAATTCATGATTTTTCGTTCCATGACTTAACGTAGCAAATATTGTCATTCCAAATCTTAGTGTGTTCATAAAGGCACTAATAAAAATGTTAGTGATAAAAAACAAAATGACTTACAGCATGTTGAATTCACTCAGATCACCATGTATAAGCCTGCACTCATGATACATTTTGCGTACCATCAGAATGATATCAAGGTACAACTCTCTAGCCTTTGACTCTGGCAGTACTGCATCCTTCAAAAGTGGAGCAGCTCTACAAGGAAAATGCAAACACTAACATAATGAAAACTGCTGCATGAAAGATCTCAGTTTTAAGAGAAAATAAGTATTAGCCGGACGAAGGTTGTAGTGCCTAGTCAGTGCTCAAGAAAGCAAAGCGGGAGTGAAAGAAGGAAGAAAGAAAAATGATCAAGATGAGGCAAGAACCCGCGACCTCTGCTACGGCACCCGTCGCCTTGCCAAGAAGAAAACAGATCGCTTAACCGCACGGCCACTCCGTCTCTCAAAAAAAGAGACGATCGTGGCCGAACTGTTTCACGGTGTTTCTTGCTGACTTGAGTATTTGTTCGCTGGGACCCCAAACCACTTGCGTCACCCCTCCCCTCCCTGTTTTTTTTTTTTTTTGAAAGATCTCAGCTGTGTGACTCATCTCATGTATCTATGAAAGTGGAAACTTACAAGAAACAATCATAAAAAACACAAACTCTCACAAACTGAGTACACATGCTGTTGCCAGGTGTCAATAAAAGACATTTTCAATAGACCAAAAATTAGAAATAAATAGTCAAAACTTAAAAGAGCTGATTTATCTGTTAAATTCTATAATTTTTTGGCAGTGTTATGAGTGTAATACAGACTCTGGAATCTGATTGACTGACAAAAAACAAGAACTTGGTAGCCACAAACACACAAAGACACAAGACTGAAGCTATTACTCATAGCCCAATGCTAAAGACATTTACCATATTTACACACTTGTCTCATATGCTATGCATCCAAGTCTAACTGAAATGATAAAATGTACACACCTAATTCAAGTAATAAACTAATAAATTCACCTAACATATCATACACAGAAAGGCAGAGAAATTAAGCTAAGTACTTGTACTCTTAGTGTACACCATCAATGGCATTAAGTTAAATTGACCTACTTACACTCCTTCCTCCCCAATAAAGTCCATGAGCAGTACATTGTTTTTCAACAGAATTGGTTCTGGGCATGGAAGTCCAGCCTTGTGCAATCTGAAAATGGCCAATTACACACAGCGAAACATGAAATTACATACACCAAAAACTGGTCTGAAGATACCTCTAAAGGAACCTCTGAAATTCCATATATGACTGCTGAATATTACAACTTTTACTGTAGGGATATTTTCCCAAGTTCTCTGTGTGTGGGTGCACAATCTTGCAAATGCTGAGAGAAAAATAAGATTTTTTAATCACAAAACCAGGGGCAACAATATGCATAACCCCTTCTACTTTGACACAAATTATGCTCTCCAAAATCTACACTGATGACCAACAAACTAACTTCTGATTTCCCAAAGAAATAAACTTTGTCAATCTTCATGGCCTTGGACAAACATAAGCATACTATAATGGAGCTATAGGGCGAACATGTAAGCACCTAAATGTCAGCGACACATGATTAAATTTTATGAAACTTTGTGTAGTGCCTCAATTTTTAATAGTACGTTAGATACGGGCACTCATCTATTTCAGTCTTTGATATTGTTTATTTATGATTTTTTGAGCTGCATAGAAGAGGTGAATTTTTGTCAAGGGAAAAGTATGACTGGCTTTGACTGTTTCCAGGGAGTATAGATGTGAGAGATCTCACTTCCGCCAAATCGCGAAACTAGGTCGCTGCAGTAAACAAGAAATTGAAGAGATGAAAGAGTCCGCCTTCACCAAAGATAGTGTGCACATCTGTTTACTGTGGTTTGTTCATATTTTTGGGCTGACTGAAACTATCTTTTTTTCTAGAGCCGTTTGTAAGTTTTTATGCCCTGTGGACATGCACAAACCGGTATTGTTTACCGCAGCGACCTACGTTCCCATCCATGCTAACAATGGTTTCACGGAGCCTCCCGTGTCTTGCAATGCAAATCGATCCATAGTGAAACCTCTCTATACAACTATACTCACTGCTGTTTCCACAATTCTATGAAGGGCACTTTTGCTAGTCAGCTTTAACGGGCAGTCCTATTGAAATATTGCTAAAACCTGGTGTTTCTGACAGCATGTGTTTTTGTTTGTTTGTTTGTTTGTATTCCAATGCCTGTTTTTATGGCAGAAATACCATGATAAGATATTGACATAACAACAGAGTTCCTACCTCAAGAGATTTCTCATTTCCTTTTCTGCCCAAAGCCGAACCATCTTCCTTGGGTTAGACTTGCAATAACCATGACGAAATCTGCAATTATGGTAGAGATTTATAAGTTGTTACAGATGAATGGACTGAATGTCATGTTGCTATCACATCAATTCATACTCATATTACACTGATCACAGCTAAACTGTGACTTTACAGAGTGATTTGAAAAAAGTAAAGAAAATTAGTGTGTTTTCCAGCTCTCAATATCAGTTTCAAAGGTTGGCAGAAAATTAAGAAGGAGCATGTTTAAAAAAAAAAGGTAGGTTATCTGATATATAAAGATTATGCCTATTCTCACTTTCAGAAGTAGTTCTCAGTATATTTTCCTTTGGTTTGTTGTTTAATATTTTGCATTTTATGAATGCAGTGTAGTAAGCATTTTTCTGACAAAAGGACTAACATCACATGCCATTATGCAACACTTGTAATCCCACAATTAAACCAAAAAACTATGGGCAATAATAACTGATATTTTGGCCCCCACAATTAGAGTATCACTGTCTCATACCTAAATTCCCCTGTAACATATCTGTCTCTGTCTTTAAAGATCAAAATGGATGTCTTGTAAATCTGGGGGAAAAAAACACAAATAAAGAGACAATTCAATAAGGAAAATATATACTATTCTTTAGGACAGAGAGACGCCTTCACTAAATGCATATGTATTTCCAAGCAAAACCCTGCTTGATAAGATATTTCTCAGGTGCTGTATTATCCAGCCAGACAACTCACATCCTTTACTCTCATTACTTGACTTGTGTCAATGACAGTTTATTTGAAGAGATAATTATAGATTATTTGTCCACAACATAAAGATGCCACAAACATCCTGACACCTTTACACATTCATTCATCTTGTCAGAATTTTACACTGATAAAGATTCAGCATGGTGGACAAATGAGGTACTTTCACAAGAATTTAAAAGTGATTAGGGTATAAAAATTGTATGTGATCTGAAGTTTTATTTAATGACACACTTTTTATGGTTTTGCATCCTTGACAATGAAAACTACACTCTAAATGTGGGCAAGCTTCTGTATGACACAACAGCTTAAGACAAGAATCCCTGTTTGTCAAGGTGTTTGCTATGAACATGGCTATGAATGGCTATGCATGTGCCATTTTGAACAACAGATACATGGACGTCCCCTTCCTTCAGGAAATATTTATGTATGGAAAGCTAATCTTATTGTGAGATGAGGAATCTCTTTGAGTTTTCACAAAGTATTACAGAAGGACAAATAATCTCAACTGTCACCAATGATCAAGTTACTTCTCATCTCTGAAATACTTCAAATTTCCTTCATATATAATATTTTTACTATGAATTTCAACTGTAACACTGATAGTAATGCTATCACCAGAAGTTTCCAACTCATCACACCTTTGGCTGTTTCTCGATTTTATAGTGTTCACTAATTAGGACTGCATAACTATGTAATTCTGTCAGTGTCAGCATTGCAAGATTAGAACAAGTTTCGGTGAGATTCCTGATACCTTTATAGCTTTGTCTGAACCATCCTTAGCTGTTGCATGGTACACATTGGCCTCCTTCCCTGTACTGATTGCTCCATTGATCTCAGCTAACATCCCCTTACTCAGCAACCTGTACAGAATCATGCGTGTGCGGGGATCAAGGACCTGCTCTACTGTGGCCTGCTGGGATTTGTCCCGTCGTCTGTGAATGCATTATGAAATCAAATGCTTTCAATGAAGAGTAGATAGGAATATAGTCAAAACATCCTCAAGAAAAAAAAAGGGCTATCTTACATTTCTTATAAATATTCAACTCAATGCCACAGTTCTAAATTGTGAATTCTCATAATTGTGAGTGAATGGGATACAACATGATAAAGACCCAGTGTTAAATTCCATAAGTCAATTTTGGAAAATGTTGCATTAATTCAATGCTTTACACTATTGTAAATAAAGGCATATGATATATGACATAAAATAGATTTCATAAGATGTTGCAAACAAGTTTGTGTTCACATAAGAATTGTGTCACTGTTCTTTTACCACAATTTCAGTTCAGATAAACAAGTGACCACGAATACATCAATTCAACACATACATCATTTCGAAACTTCCATAGCTTATTCACTTCAGGCAGTACACTGCTGTCCAACAGTTTACAGTATTACTCTTCCAGAAAAATAAATATCTGCCACTTCTTTACCAGTAATTTTTTATAAAATAAAACTGAACAAGATTATCTGCACTATCATAATTCACTCTACATTTATAGTCATCCAAAAACTGGCTCTTACCTTCCATCTTTGTAATTTCCTGTTGAGGCACAGAAAAAGGTGTATCAAATGAAATGTTAAACAATATGACAGACAAAGCTTACCTGAATAAATATACTGACAAAACATGAAATATCTGTACAATAACTTGAATAAGTCAAAACACTCATGTAAAAGCATCAACTGTTTATCTGGATCAAATTCATTAACTTTCTCTGTGAAATTATCCTCTATCATGTGGACATTGCAGTTAACGTTCTCACTGCCAAGGTTAGTGCTGGACACTAAAGGATTTGTGTTATACTCACCTAAACTAATTTTATTTACTTGTGTACGAAGTTGTCCATGATTGGCTCCACTAGCTTGCACCTGTTGTGTGGGTATAATGGTCATAATCACTTTCAGGAAATCCTATCAATGAACCCTTGCACAAAAAGAAAACAATTTTTTGGGCTGTTAGTATAATGCAAAAGTCCAATTAAAAATCTGAAGAACCTCTCAAGATGATTATATTATGATGGCACTGTCTTTTATCATTCAACTCTGTAATGACTGTAGGTCTCAAGGCACCATGAAGTCAGTCATTCGAAACTCTCGGATGTTTCTGTTGTCAAGGATGCCCGGCACACTAGGCACAAGACAACAGTTAAATGATGATGAACTTCTAAAAACACGGAGACAAAGTGAGCAGTAACATGAGGTCTCATTCAGACTTGATGCCTTAGCTCCGAGGTCTGCATCAAAAAAGTGATTTTGTGATGTCAGAAGACATATTTTGATTTTGAGGTGTTTGTTTTAATCACAATACTGGATCAGATAAATTGTGGAGTGATAAGCTCTTATTGGCGTAGTAAACTGCCATTTTCCTGCATAAATTAACCATCAGACACCCCATTTCTCAGTACTTATTTAGTTATAACTTGATGGCTCTGAAACTAATTCTCAAATAAGCTCTTGCTAAAAGCAGGACGAGTACAAACAAGATAAGTGAACAGAAGTGGATCCTTACCGAGAAATCCTTAGTAAACTTTTGATAATGCCTCAGTTCTGTTTCATCAAAGTCATCATCATCCTCGTCTTCATCAACATCAACACCTTCATCTGAAAATCAGGGTAAAAAATAATGGTTACGTGAAAAATTTTGTTCCTCAGAAAGGTCCTTCATATGATCTTAAAGAAATCATCGATAACAAATGTTTTCACAGAACTTTGGTACATGGTGAAAGTATTATTATGAAGGCACATCAACACAGCCACAGTCATTCTGTGCCATGAAAATGTCAAGATGATACTTATTAATGACAGACATAACAGAGAGATATGTTGCCAGTATTGCCCTCGGCAGTTCACTGCATGAAATTTCTTTCAAGAACCTAAATGTCTAACTTGTATGCTCATTTCCTTCTTTGCGTTATTTGATTATGCATATCCCTAGCTGTATGCAGACAGCCATGAAATGTCAATCATCTTAACTGAAACTGGCAGACTTAGGTTTCAAACAGTAGCTTTATTCAATGAACTAATAATAATCCAACTCTGAATGATCCTTACCTAAAATGTCTGGGGACAACGATCTGACAAATAAACACATAATAAAAATTAGTTCACTCAATTTACAGAACATGTATTATAAAATAACAAAATGTTATTGCTTCAATGCATGTTGGGCAATATATTTCAAATATTACTGAAGCACACACTGTTTTCATTTTGAATATTCTGTTAAACCCTATCTCAACTGTAATAATCAGGACCACAAACTTTTCTTGAAATGGCATATTCAATACCAACAACTGACATTTTTGTATTTTATTCCACTTAAAATATTACACATACTGGAAGAATACCATAACAACTGGACAAACTACACTGCCCTCTTTCATTCTCATAAATATATGAATAAGATTCTATTCGTTGGTATTATGACAAATTTTGAATTACTGCAAACTAACTACATTCTAAGAGTCAAATGAGTAAAAAATAAAGAAGATAATACTTTATGGAAACTTCCCATACGCCTACCCATTCAAATTAAGTTTTTCTAACATGAATATAATTTGTAATCTTGACATGCATAATTAACTAACATAGTAATGTGGACAGGTCAAAAGCTGTGAGTACTACCATACTCATAATCATAGTGGTCCACTCTGTATTTAGTTTAATTACCTGTCATGCACATCATTATTTTCATCATCACTGCTTGCATCTGCATCATCAAATTGACCATCAACCTCTGCAAAATCCAGGGTTTTGGTCTCAACTTGCTTGCCAAGGCTCATTATTCCTGCTGGGAAAAAGTATTAGAAGTCTGAATCACATATGAATCATTATGGGACTGTAGAAAATGTAAAAAAGGTCTATACCGTTGTGATTATTGCTAAAACTGGTAAAAGCAATGCTGATAATCCATGGACAGGTCTTTGGACAATTGGTGACCCAAAGCTTGTCTTCTTTTTCCCTTCCATTTATTATACTTTTGAAATTTGGAATTTTTTCTTCGTTTCTAACACTGAACTCTGCAACACAACAAACACAAACCTTTTCTCGTTTTCAGTTGTTATTGTTTTTATGCTACACTCAAACCATGTTTCAAAACCTGTTAAAGTGTTATGATCCTACAGACTCTAGTTCCGTTTGAGTTACATTATTAGCCTGTAGGGATACTACAAGAATGTGACTTTAGGAGCATCCGTGAATGGTGAGCAGGTGGGCGGCACATTAGTCCTTTAAAATAAAATGGATGTTTTTATAGCAAATGCCGGGCTTGGCGATTAACAAAAGTCTTAGAACATGAAGTATGTGCCCTACTAAAATTCTCTTACTCATATTAGGTAGTCCAAACTGATTTTTACTATTTATCATATATCTCAACAGTTATTGTCAAATCTGATGGAGCTTGTTTTTCCAAGAATTTTGATACCAAATTTATTATTCTAGCTTAAAGACATTGAAAGTTATGGCATTTTCAAAAGTGAAAAACACCTCGAATTTGCTATCTTTTGCAAATTGCACAATAGTCCAACTTTGACCACCCATAAAATGACGGTTTATTGAGTCAGGGCATTAAAAGTTCGTAGTTTCCAAGACATGGGGATGTACAATACGCTCAATTTTTTTGAGGTGTGCAAATGTAATACAAGCATCTCATTTTATGTTTTTTAGTCACTAAACTTCATCTGACGTCAATTTTTGTGAACTCTTACAAGGGAGACAAAAATAATGTTTTTTGCTGTTTTCTTTAATTGAAAAGGTGGTCAACCGTATCACCATTGACTTAGCACTAAGTGTCGGACAAAGGTGACGAAATCAAGCATCGGGTGGGTCTATAAAAACGGTGTCCATGTCTGATCTTGGCATACCCTTATAATACAAAGGCTGAAGTTTATTGGCGCATAATTTTGATCCTGATGTATTCAAGTTTCCGCCAGTTTCTCGGTCAACAAACCTTTCAACAAATGATTTTTAACGGAATTTCGACTTAAAACACGATGAAAAATACACTGAATTAAACCTCATTTATCTGGCTTTTTGTGTGAGTTATTTTCAAACACGTGCACTACATTGGCGCGACGCGCTGCGACCCTTTGTTATGAGGGGGTCAATTCGATATGCGCAGCTCAGAGCAAAAACGGCAACACTATGTCCTGTTCAAGCTATAAAAACACACAGCTTGACACATTAAACAATACAAAAGAAAGTATATATATCTGTCAGAGGAAGGATTGAAGTTTATTTTGATGTGGAGTACACACCGTTTTATATAAATACACAGCAGTAACAAGTCTTGTAATGTTGGCCTAAAATTATGCCAAAACAGGACTTCGCCCTTTAGGGGGGCAGTTTGGACTACCCACTCATACGGTACCTCTCCCCTGCTTTTTTTTCTTAGGCTAATAAGTGATTATATTTTCTCAATCGAGCTACACTTCAAGTAATTCTCATAGGAATGCTGACTGTAATAATTGCTGGCTGTGATATTTAGATCTACCACTTAGCAGAGTGAGAAAAAATTTTCGCTGTCCCACCTGTCATTATTTATATAGGCCTATAACCTATGAACCTGATCTAGATCTAGACGAAAATCTAGTGGGCTATAACCACAAATTCCAACCATTCCTTTTTCTGATTCTAATTCTCAGATTCTGCCCTAAATCTTCCTTTTAACCCTCACCCTGCGCGGGGCGGCAATAGTCGGTATTGACTTGCAAGCGCTCACGCCGCACGGACGGCAAAAGTCGCCCAGGTCAAGCTGACCGCGCCACGCGCAAGCCCTATTTTCAGGCGTCGGGTCACTGACCTTTTTGAGACGTAACCACCGTGTTATTGTTCACTGTATCTCTTCTAAATCAAACGCATTGTGACATAGACATGTTAACCAGTGAACCACTGGTCGGAATCACAAAGACTAAGCTTTCAAAGGCTCTCCCCACACTTTCAAAAGATGTAACATCGACATGCGAACTGTTGCTCAACAAATTTGCAATATTATCTCATTTTCTCACAAGCTGACCACCATCTGGAGTTGTCTGTATCTAAGAACCAATCAGAAACAAGCTCTGAAATAATCTTTGCCCCAAATGCCCACACTGATTTATTAGTATGTGTCAATCAGGATGAAACCATTTGTGTACTAGTAGGGCTTGGGAGGGCGTGGCTAGTTATCATGCTTCGTTCTCACGAAAACTACAGCTGTCAGTTTGGAATCATAAGTCAGATCATTGGTTAGAGACTGACAGACTAAGGTTTTGCTGGTTAATTCATTATCAAGCGTGATAAGGCATAGCAGCGAATGTTTTCACACCGATCAATAAAAACCGAAGCACGTGGACAGCGTGTGTGGTCATTGTCTGGCGGCACGGGTCAGTGACCCCAGATAAGATTCTCCGTGAGTAAGGCCACTGACCGGGCAGCGTACTTTACGGGTAGCGCGCAGGGTGAGTGTTAAGCCCAGCTGGACCCAGTGATACATCAGACTGTAACATATCGAGCCTACAGCAAAATAATTTTGTGCAGGTGATCAAAATAAAAGAGTTCAACGTAGCAGAAGGAACCAATTTTAACCATTCACTATTTCAAAGCGGCTGCCCTTATCTGTCAACATTATCGACGGATACTGCCCAGGTTTATCCGTCAACATTATCGGCGGATACTTGGGTTTATCTGCAACACTATCGGCACTATTGACTAATGACAAACAACAACAACAAACAAACAAGCAAACTGGATTTATTCCTAATGTTATTGGATTTTAAAAAATTACCAAACACATTGATTACTGATAAAAAGACTTTTATAAGAAGAAAAAAAAACCCTACCCTGCTGAGAATCGAACCACTGTATCCCCCGATTGACAGGTAGGCCTAGAAAAAAAAAAAACTGGATTTCTTCCATTATTGTTCTTGGATTAAAAAAAAGGTTGATGTCTAACAAAAAGACTTGTGAAAAAAAAAAACCTGCCGTACTGAGAACCCTGACTAGGCCTACTTTTGTGAGAAAATTCACGAAATATCATAAAAACCACAGAAAAACTGTGGGGTCGCAGCAGGGCTATAAGCAAAGTCAAAATTGAGCAAAAAGAAAAGGTTGTATGTTGCGAAGCCCCGCGTGAGAAATAAAACCCAAACAGTACAAAGCAAACTAAAGAGAAGACAGAAAATGCATAAATTTTCGGCTTTCGCAACATAGGCTACAACCTTTTCTTTTTGCTCAATTTTGATTTTGTGAGAAAAGTCTTACTAAATAAGCATGACCAAACCAAGAAACCCATATCAACGGATTAGACCTGAGCCTTCGTGTATCCATTAAATCAATAAAATTCCAAGTCTCTCCAATTTCAATATAGAGATCTAGATCTAGATTTCTAGGTCTATCTAGTTTTCAACACTCGCCCAATATGATTATGAACGCTGATCGCGTCGGGATGTACGCTCGAACAGAACAAGGGAGGAAGACGGAGAAAGGGTTCAAATCAGGGGAGATGACTCGCAAACACAGAATTTATGTTGACGGATAAAAAAAATCCTAGGGAAAATTTTATCCGTCAGTATCGACGGATAAATACTTCGTTTCAAAGCAAGGCTCGTTAACAGTAATAACACAAACCGATTTCATAGACTGTATACTATAAAACGTCTTCACCAACAGCAAGTATGCGTGCACTTGATGAGCATGCAAAAACACGAAACTTTGAAGTAAAACTAGGCCCTGCAGATCTAGATCTAGATAATAATTACGGTATTTCACCACGCCTGGGTAACAAATGTGCTCTTGTTTACATCTCTGCTCACACAAATAGGTCGGTTTCCGGTTACAGTAATTTTTTTGTAGTTCCGTTGTAGAATAATGTAAGAGGGCAGGAATTTAATTTCGCTACTCTTAATTTATCAGAAATGAATCATAATTATGAATCCATTATCTAAGGGAGAAGTGAATGCATGTAGCAGCTCATGTGTCCATGTGACAAATTATGCTGGAAACAAATAGTTTTGTTTCTTTTATATACTGCTACTATTAAGCCATAGCATTCTGGTGCTCATAATTATGTTTGCTTTTTAGTACTTAATATATCATGAGAAATGCCGTTTTAAAACAATACCAGGTGGAGCATGTATACAGCATGTTACATGCAGAATGGAAGTAAACATACAAGAAAAATTGAAAATACAGCATGAAGTGCATCACCAATATTTGTGAGTGTGCCTGAGAAAACCCACATAAAGTCGGCAGAGCTGATTTTGAGAAAAACGGCTTTGAAGTGAAAATATGGGTCCGACACAAACTTCCAACTTGGCTGTTGTTTAGGGGACCCTGGCATGTTACAGGGTAAACTGTAGACGAGCAGTGAACACTACTCACTATGATCTCTATTACAGCTTTGTAATTAGTCTACGGTCTCCTAACAAGATCAAAAAACTTCCGACTTGGCTGTTTTTTAGGGGACCGTGGCATGTTACAGGGTAAACTGTAGACGAGCAGTGAACACTACTCACTATGATCTCTATGACGGCTTAGTTATTAGACTACGGTCTCCTAACAGCAATCACTCCAATATTACTTGGTCAATTAGCTATTGCCACTTCTTCTTCTTTTATAGTTAGTTCGTCTATAACTATAAGACGATTCCCCAACTGCACTATAGTATATGCGACTCAACGTCGCTCCTCTGAGGCTAAAAACAGGGTAAAAATCTTACATAGATGTTAAGACCATTAAAAAATATATTAGTTGTATAAAGTCTTTTGTATATATAACTCTGGTATAAATATCTCTTGGTTTCCAGATTGTGCACAGACATACAACCCGCACTTTAGTTACAATGGTAGCTGCAACGGATAATAATGTTCTTAAATTCATTGTCGAAAGTCGTTGCAGACGATAGTGTTTGGACTTCTGCCGGGAGGTTGTTCCACATCCTGATGACATTAGGGTAAAAAGAATAAAGATGGCTGTTAACCCGTGAGCTTGGGATGTTATATTTTATATTATTCCTTCTGTTGCCTCTGGTATTAATGGTGAGGTGGTTCAGTGGGCTATGGATATTTCCTTCCCTGCCTTTATAAAATATTTTTACTTTGTTTTTTGCTCTCCTCTCTTCTAATGGTGTCCACTCGAGGTCTCTCATCATTTTATTTGCACTACTACTTCTAGTATAGTCATTTGTCACAAAGCGGGCATCTCTCCTCTGGACCCTTTCCAGTTGGTCTATGTTTATTCGACAGTGGGGGTCCCAGACACTGCAGCCATACTCTAGGGAGGGCCTCACAAAGGTGTTATAGCATTTTTCTTTTACTTTCCTATCGCAGTTAGAGATGTTCCTTTTTAGAAATGCTAGTATACCGTTTGCTTTGTTACATGTGTTATTAATGTGTTGGTTCCATGTAAGTTTTCTGTCCAATGTAACTCCCAAATATTTAGCCTCATGTGTTTCGCTCAATTTTTCGTCGTGTATAAAGTAGTCTGAGATGATGTTGTGTTTTTTATTTGAAATTCTCAGGACTTGGCATTTATTGGGGTGGAATTCCATACGCCAGTCCCTCTCCCATTTTTGTAGACTGTCTAGATCTTTCTGTAAAATTTCCGTATCTTCTTTTGAGTTTATTGTTCTATAGAGGAGGCTATCATCAGCAAACAGTCGTAATTTAGTGCCTGGAGAGATCTTACTTGGCATATCGTTAATATAAACTAGGAATAGTAAGGGGCCCATTACAGTACCCTGGGGTACTCCCGAGAGAACAGCTGCAGGATTGGATGACTTTCCATCAACGACGACTATCTGTGTTCTATTTTCTAAGAAAGACTTAATCCACTTCAAAGTACTGTTTCTAACTCCATAATGGTTTAGTTTAGTCAAGAGACTAGCATGGTGCACTTTATCGAAGGCTTCACTGAAATCTAATAAGATGGTATCAGTCTGCCTGTTGTTATTCAAGTTATTAACAAAATCATTGCAAGTTGTGACCAGCTGGGACTCACACGACCTGTGTTTTCTAAAACCATGCTGTACATGTGTTAAAACTGAGTGTTTCTCGAGATGCTTCATGATGCTGGTATGCAAGATATGCTCTAAAAGTTTACAAGATATTGATGTCAGGGAGACTGGTCTATAATTTTCAGGACTAGCTCTATTTCCTTTCTTAAAAATGGGTACTACATTTGCTTTTTTCCAGTCTTCCGGTATTTTTCCTTGTTCAATTGAAGCTCTAAATAACAAAGTGTAAACAGGGGCAATTTCCATGGCACAGAGTTTCAGTAATTTGGCGGGAATTCCATCAGGCCCTGTAGCTTTATTTTCGTTAAGGTTTTCCAAAAGTTTCAGTACTCCATTTTCTGTGACAAATATTTCATCCATATCCGGCAGTTTGGCATCACTCAGCTCTCCCGAGAAGACTCCCCCTGGGTCGGAAAAGACCTTACAAAATTGAGTATTTAAGATATTGGCTCTTTTTTGGGCATCTTGCTGTGGGTGCCCTCTCTCATCGTTCAGTGCGGCTACTCCTAAGTTTTCTTTATTTTTACTTTTCACATATCTCCAAAGTTTTTTACTGTTATCAGATGAATCACTTATCATCTCATGGATATAATTATTATGAGCTTTCCGGCATTCTTTCTGTGTCAATCTTTTAATTTCTAGATATTTGTTTTTCACTCGTTCGGAGTTGCACTGTTTCATTTTTTGAACCATTTATATTTTTTCCGAACTAATCTTTTCGTTAAAGTATTTATCCAGGGTTGGTGAATTTTTGTGGATGACATTTTTGTTGGGACATTTTCCATGATCATGTTCAAATTTAACTTGATACAGTCCCAGAGTTTGTTTGCGTCAGTTTTTGAAGAGTGGTATTTCATGAAAAAAGTGCCAAAAGTTGCTGCCTCCCTTTTCAAATTATTTTCGTCTGTCTGATTCCATAGGTAAATCTGTCGCCTAATAGGTCTTTTCTTAAAGGGTTTCAGTTCTGAATCAATCTGGACTATGTCATGATCCCCTAGTCCAGGAAGAATTTTGATCTCTCTTGTAAGGTTAGGGAAATTAGTAAAGAATAGGTCTAACAGTGCATCTCCTCGAGTGGTCTCTTTTACTGCTTGCTCTAGGCCTATACTTTTAGGATTAAATGCCGTTTTATCAAAATCTTGTTTTAGGGAGGTCACTGATTTCAATTTATCAGAAATGTCTTGTCTTTTATTATGTGTACAGAACTCAAAATGTCATGTTGCCGACTTATTGTTGGTTTTCTCAGGCACACACACATTTATGGATTACGGAGTCACTTCGAGGCGACCAACATGGCACCTGTCAAAGGTGTCCTGCTGGCACATACAGACTTTCCCCTGTATGCCGTACGATCTCTTGATGAAAGACATTTCCTTGTTGCCGGGGGTGGCGGACAGGCAAAAACAGGAATTGCCAATGTTATTGTGAGAATATTTTGTGATAGAATCTAGATCTAGACAATTAGATCTAGATCTAGACTCTAGAACCTAGATCTAGATCTAGATCTAGATACTTCACCCGAGAAAAAGGGTGTCAATTGTCGTGGACAACAGTCAATAAATTTAATACTGTCCTTGTCAATTGAATTGGTCATCATTAGCCTGGTTAGGCTTAGCCAGCTCTTGATCTAGAGTAGTAAAGCGTGGATGGTATGAAGATTAAGTTGAGATGGAACTGGCTTTCAGAGGACAACAGTGACGGAAATTTATAAAGCTTTTTAGATATAGATTTCTAGATCTAATGTAGATCTAACTTTATACATCAAATAAGTACGCAATAAAGACTAAAGTACTCAGAAGTAAGTTTCTGCTTCATTCATGTGGAATTTATTTGCTCTGTTGGTACTTTAGGGCAGGCATGGTCAGTAGATCAGACATCAAATCAAGATTTTAATTGGCAAGGTCCCACACTGGCCACAAAATTATTTGGATCTAGATCTAGATCTAGATCTAGACTCTAGATCTAGATCTAGATCTAAATCTAGATGTAAATTCAATGTATATTTTGAGAATTATAGTTTTAAAATTATTCTGAGATTCTAAAGCGAGTGCAGGCAATCTTTTCCTGTCTTTAAAGAGGCAAAGACTAATAAATACTGACCACCTGCGGGGGTGGGAGATACTATGAAAACACCAATACCACATTTGGCGAAAAAGAAGTTCAGACAATTTTGTCAGGGGTCACCAGGTCTGCAGTTTAGTTTACACCTACCAGGGAACTCTTGTTTCATGAATTAGAAGGATTTAGAATCTCTAGATCTAGACCTGATTTTACATTATAATTTGCTATCTCACAGCAAACTGACATGACAATCACTGAATCAGAGAATTCAAAGTCTGGCCAATTTAATTTTATAATGTTTGTCACTTTGTGGATTAGTGGTATAAGATTGTATGGCGTCCTCACTCCACCTTCTTACAATTATGTGATGCTATGGTGGGGGGAAAGGGCTCCAGTTAATAGAATAATGGACAGCCCTCCATTAGTCAATTATCACTTCACAGTAACTGGAAAATCCGTGGTTTTTTGCTTGCAGGAGATTTATGAACTAAAAGCGACCAAAGAGGGAATCAAAAGTGTCAGCATATGTCGACAGGAAACTGGTATGAGAGCTGTTATGAACTGCTCTTCATATTATGATGGAAGAAATCACCACTTAGCTACAGGAGAGGATGAATTGTGTCGTACCTATGCAGTCAAATATAAAGTTGTCAGTCCAACAGAATCTGAAAGTGGTAAGTTGCTCTGGGGGGGTCAACAACTTCATATTTTTATGAAATTGGTATATTTCAACTTTAGCCTTTGATCACATAAGTGTCCTTTTAAGTTTTGAAACTAAACTGCCTGATGCCCTCAGAAGCTTTTAAAAGGAATGAAGATGTATCTTGTCAGTGGTGCTGGCATATCTTATAAAGTATTTTTAAACAATGTACAATCCAATCCACTTATCTCGACATGGCTTTTCTCGACATTCTGGGTAACTCACACAATTTTTAAGTCCCAACCCATTCCTTCTTTAAGAAGTTTAATGAGCAGGACTACTAAATATTTCCCCTCGTCGTATTGATCCGTTCTTTCCTCTTATATCGACACATTTCTCCCCGACTGCGGCAAAACAAGTGCACTAGATCTACTACTGTGCTACCAAAAATGCCCACGCAACTCCCCGCATATAAGATCTCTTTATTTCTGTTTGCGGTGCTGGCGGGGAGGGGTAGGAGAGGGGGTGTGTGGACACGTAGGATAACCCTTGGCTTCAGTAACGCGAGTGTGGAGTGCCTTGCATAAGCGTACGGCAGTAAAGGTACAGAGTACTACAGACTGAGTAATTATTTTTTCCCCACAAAACATTCGTGCGCCGTTGATACTAGGCCTTGACCTAGATCTCTCGGTTAACTGCCATACTGTGTGTGTATCGGTATCATCACTTCTAAAGAAACAGGTCGAGGTTAAAAATAACAACAACAGTAAAGGACTGCGCATTTGATAGCTACAGCATTTCTCCGATATCAGTAAATCTTTCCCACGCAACTGCTCCGCACAACTGATATTGGAGGAACGGGTGACAATATGCCGATAATTAGAAGAAAAAGGGACATAATTGCGTTATTTATTGGACACTTCCCATTATGGCGATGTGTGATCTCCCTCTCCCCCTTTTTTTTTCTCTTCCACCACTAATCTGCTATTTTGACTTTCTCTTTACTCGACGCAAGTCAGACGGTCCCACTGATGTCGAGATATCAGGATTGGACTGTATATGTACAAAGAGTTACACATTGTTTAATACATACAGCTGAATTCAATGAACAGTGAGGATGTGTAAATTTACATTTTGTGACATTTATTGGTGAATGTGGATGAGCACATATTTTTCTAAATTTAAATGTTTATTAAATCCTTTGCAAACTTTCTATGTACATGGAACATGGTATCTTGAATCATTTCTTGCTGACAATTATTGGAACTCGCCACTTCCATCTGCAGATACGCAAGCAGATGGTGTTAGACAGCGAAAACCAGCTTCCAACTCGACAGAAAAAACTACTGGTGCTCAAACCAAACAGCTGACATTCCAAATTGAAGAGGCAGCTAGTGTGGCCACTGACTTTTCAGCAGATGGAGGTTTTCAGAAATGTGTGCGTTTTGCGCCAGAATTTAACCGGTTGGCCACTGGAGGGGCAGATGGTTATTTAAGAATGTGGAAGGTAATTTTCACTTCGTACACATTTTGGAAAAATACTTTTTTTCTCTTTTTAAGATATTACCATCTCTGTAAACATTTTTAAATTATCACTCATTATTTCACAAGAACTAGCTAGCTATTTCTGACATATGTCGTTCTGCAGATTTGTGCATTTATGACACAAGGAACACAGATTTTGCTGGCATGGGTTGTTTGATAAAATTTCATTTATGACAGACTTTTATGATCTATCATCAAAATAATATTTCAGAAAGGCAGTGTCAAAAAACTCCTTTGAGTACCAACACTATGAATTGTTATCAATTTGTTATCAATTAAAGACAGTCAGATTTCCTTCTTTTGTATTTAAGTGCATCCCAGTGCATGATTCAAAATTGCGAATGTCCAGGCGTTGTACTGCTCCTTACATTCATTTTGTGAAACAGTTAATGTTACACATGCAACCAATACCTTTTTTTTAGTTTCTGTTCTTTATAGTAATCAGGAGGGGAAAAAAATCAATTTTCCAAACATTGAGTTTTCTTTCTTTCTTCCTTTCTTTTTTTTTTATTGACAGTGACTGATGTTGGTCAAATTTGCAGTAAAAATGTGTTATTTTGTTGAATCAATGTCTCTTGTGCATCTCCACAGTATCCAGAATTGAAAAAAGTTTGGGAAGTGCACGCACATAAAAATGAGATTGATGATGTAGATTTTAGTCCTGATGGTACAAAGGTAAGTTCCTTATTGAGCTGTCCTAGGCTAGCTGTGAAATTTTAACCCCAAAACTGAAATTCACCTGTGTATCTTCTTGTAGTGATATTCAAACCTAACAAGGAAGCTTTCAGTTGTGATGAGGTGAAATTAAAAGGCGCAGTCTAGAATCCACATGTCGTTTCCTACCTACTGCATGAAACAAGTAGAAACAAAAACTTCAGTTTGCATTTTAAAGGTATCTACGGGGTGATAAAGTATTTCTAACAATACAGCTACACACTTCATTGTTATTTGGCATTCTATTTATTGATATCAAGCTGTTTGCAGAGGAGAGTGTGAGGCCAATGAGCCATCTTATTGCCAGATGAGGCTTTAAAGTTAAGCTTGTGATTGCTCAAATACACTTGACTTGCATTTCAAAAAGCAATTTTACTGTTAAACAAATTTGAGTGTCAGATTGTTGCTACATGTACTGTTTTGTTTTCAGATTGTCACAGTGTCTCGGGACAAGAATGGCAGTGTTTGGAGCTCCAAAGATGGCAAGAAACTGACAGATTTAGTGTGGACTTACAAAACAGCAGATCCATACAGGTTCAGGGCCTGCAGGTGACCTTCTTTTATGATTAAAATAGACTTTGAATAGTTCCAACAGTCACTTCAAATTCTAACTTTCAGTATGATTCCTTCCCAGGCTAGGCACATTTTAGGCTAATTCCTTCTGCCAGTTGTACTCTAGGCATGATTCCAAGTGTTCATAATTCAGAATAGGGCTTAGGCTAGGTTTTTTTTTCGTCATTTTTAGGTCAAAGAATGATTTCAAGTAAATATTAAACTAGTATTAAAGAGAATGTCAGTATCGTGTAACACACTGGAAAGGAATGATATCATCTTTGTATCTGTTTGATATTGGAGCTTGTTCAGTCTCATAATGTGAATAAAGCAACTGTTGATTGCAGATAAGGTGTGTCTGAAGGTTGCTTGTGAGATACAGTTTTTTTTGACAACAAACCAGCCCCTTAAAATTTGCAGACAGTAATAATTCATCCATAAAAAAATTGTTGATTTTGGATAAATGGGTTTGACAGTTTCTGGAAATACAGTGTGACCAAAATAGAAAAAGAATCTATTATATATTTCAGTAACTCGCAACCTTTGGCACGAGTAACTGACCAAACTATACACTCTTCAGGCCTTAAATTTGGCAGGAAGGTGGCAATTGAGATAAGGAAGATGATGGCTATAATTAAAAGTTGTTTACTTCAAGCATGTATTTTTTAAAAATAACAATGTTTATTGCTATGTAACATCTGTATTTTTGCATGTTTGTTTCGTAATATATATAGTACCGTGCATGTCATAAAAAGTAACCGTATCAAGCGTTCAGTTTGGTGCGTAATGTTGTGGTGCGCATGAGTTCTGAAGCAAGACTGTAGTTTATTACTTTTATTATACTAGAGAGGGGAGGGGAGGGGAGGAGCACATGATTGTTTATTCCGGGCAATGCCCGGTAGGTCAACTAGTAAAATATATTTTAGAAAATATGACTATGGTTTGAATCTCTGCAACCGGAAAAAATTTATTGAGGGATGCTGCACTTCAAGTAACTGAGGAGATTAAATTTTTTGACTGGCTTACGTGAGTTCAAATTTTTAAAGCTTTCGCCGAGATCTAAGTTTCAGATGGCTGTATACCTTTTTACTTTATATGACAACTCCATGAATATTGATTCCATTATGCCCTGACATAGAAGCCTGTAGAGTTTTACACCCTTATTTTCACCTTTTTCCATTAATAGGTATGGTCTTATTGAAGGCAAGAAAGATAAGTTCAACCTTTATTCAGTCAACATTCCTGTCACAAGATCAGCCAAAAATCAGTGTTATATTACCTTATGGGACAGCAACAAATTTGCTATGAAGAAAACTGCGAGTGCAGGTGTGGAAGTGATCTCAGCTTTCACAGTCAGGTAAGAAAGTTGAAGATAGGTCAGTCAGTCCATGTTATGAGAGAAAATAGCTAAATTTTAATGCATTCTGCTCTCTTTCCTTTCCTTTGATTATGGTCTGTTTTTTCTATTCCATTCACCTACAGTATGCAAAGAGTGAAAAAAAATAATTTACACAAATCCTTCGAGAGCTTCAAGTATGCCATAATCTTGTGTGCTATAAATTGGTAAATTCATATATGAGTTATGAATCCTGGAGATATTTTATATTTCTGATTTCATAATATTTTATGAAGTGATACTTTGAACCTAAAAGGCATAGCACTCTTTTGTCAGTATAAGACAGTGTTTTGCCTTCACATACTAAGAAGTTTGCGGTGCACATTAAAAAATTTCATCTTTGGATTCTCAATATGTATATTCAGACTTGTTTGAATTAATCTTTTCCATATCCCATGAAGAGCTTTTTGTATTTTTTGTTCTCTTCCCATCATTATTTATTCTTATTTATTTTCAGCCATGATGGTATCTACCTAGGAGTTGGATCTATATCAGGGAGTGTGTCTGTGTATATTTCATTTAGTCTTCAGGTAGGTTCTCTTCCTTCCCTTCATGTCTTGTCCACGTACTTAACAAAGTGTTTTTTTTTTGTACTAATTTAATGATGCTTCTCAACAGCATAAGGGGGGAGGGAGGCTGTGTCTGGGCATGAGGGAAATGCCTAGTGCACTGCAATTTTTGCACAATGAACATCTTAGCAGATACAAATTCTTTCTTTTTTTTTTTTACAAATGTATTTGACGAGAGCCTAATGCTATTAGCAAAAATAATGCCTGTATCCCTATGACATAAAAAGGAACCTCGTTGGTAGTACATTTGTGCTGGTCTTTTGAAAATAAATTGAAATATCCCCTGAATTTTTCTTTGCTTCACAGAGGCTTTACCATGTAAAAGAAGCCCATAGTATATTTGTGACCAGTGTTGAATTCTTGCCATACTCGGAGGCAGCCAAAGCAATCACAGGAGATCAAGACTTCAACTTGCTGAGTATCTCTGCTGACAACACTATACGCTTTCACCAATGCCCAGAGAGAAGTGAGTATAGAATACCACTCTCAACAACACCATCCAGAGTGTCATTTTGTCACCCTGTAGAAATGCTCATTCACCACTGCTCTTGTGTGATCTTATTATGGAACTCAGGATTCTTCAATAATCCTGATATAGCAAATGTCATTTTTGCACTGTGGTCATGTTAGCTCCTGTTGTAACTGAACTGCAATGGCACCAAGACAAATTTCCCAAATGGGATCAAAGAAGTATTCAAATACAATACAAATACAAGTACAAATCATTTGAGTAATACTTCTTGCATGGTTTGTAAATTTAGTAATACTAGAGTTTATGAAGAAATCATTGTTTATCACTTCAGTTAGATGTCTTTTGTATCAGTAGAGTAAATGAGCGTTAAATCCAGGACCCATAGAGTGATGATTTGACCGGAGGTTCGAGGTCTGCATCCGTTTCCACAGGAAGTGACAAATTTTATAATTCTGTAAAAGCGTGTTGTGTTTATTGTAAATGCTTTTTGTATTGATGCATAATTTTACCAGGGCAATAAGTATTAAACTTTCATGAATCAAGATGCTTTTGAAGATCCCTATGTCTATGAAAACCCATTGTCAATGGAAAAATCCTGTTTTTCAAGTTATAAGTTTGTTGGTGATTTTTGTTGTGTTGCTAGTTTTGTGCATCCATTCAATCACAGGACTCGAAGACTTGGTAGTACAGACCAGATTACTTCAAACATTTATTACAATACAATGCAGACCAGTACAAGGATAAGAACATGTACAATCTCACTGGTGACGAACATAATATATATAACCAGTTACAAATATTGTCTAACATCAACATCACAATCTCCCAGCACATGGACATGCACATGTAACTCCTCCGTAACAAATAGCTATCCTCCAGACGACACACACACGCCATCAACCCAAACACCCACACAATTACATTGTCAGCACTTTCAGACAAGGGAAACAACTACAGGGGAAACACTCATGCCATAACACCTCCCTTCCAGCTGAGTGCCTGGAGGGCAGGAAGCTAATAATATTATAGCACAAAAGTCATATGTCTATATATGAGAATCTAACAGTACTATAGCACAAAAGTCATATGTCCATATGAGAAAATCACTGTCTTGGCCTGAGTTGATTGAAATGGCGGCGAACCGAGGTATCATGGATCTTCACTTCCGCCATTGTTCTTCCAATTGTTCGTGAAATAATGCCAGGCATCCATTTGTCCTTTTTGCCACCTTTAAAGGTGAGGGCAAAACAAGGGGTGCCTATGCTGAATTTCCCCCTGCCTACCTGATGCTTGGTGCTTGGTTTGGGAATGTTGGTAGGAGGCACCAGGGCGTCGAGCTGAGTTCTGATCTGCCGACCGTTCAGCAGCTGGCTTGGACTCGATCCACAGGGTAGCGGCGTCCGGCGATATTGAATCAGGAACTCGTGCAAAGCGTCCACTGGGGGTAGTGATGACTTTTTAAGACACCTTTTGAAGGTCTGCACCAGTCTCTCTGCTGCACCGTTGGTCTGCGGGTGGTACGGTGCGCCATGCATATGTTGCATTCCTTTCCGTCGGCACCATTCCTGGAACTCCTCAGAGAGGAAGCAGGCTGCATTGTCAGAAACAAGGTACTCGGGGTAACCGAAGTGTCCGAAGTCCTCTTCTAGCTTCCGGATGGTCGCCTTCGTCGTTTTTGAAGTCATCATGTGGACGCATGGGTATTTGGTTAGCGCATCGACAACTACCAACCACTGATGACCCTTGAAGTTTATAGCATGGTCAATATGTACTCGGCTCCATGGCTTGTCTGGGATGCTCCAAGGGTGACTCGTCTGCTGTAGCATGTTCTGATGTTCAGTACAAGCACCACAGGAATGGGAAAGAGACTCGATGTCTGCGTCGATCCCTGGCCAGTACACGGCGGTCCGGGCAAGCTGTTTCATTCTTTGCACGCCGAAATGTCCCAGATGCAAGATGTGCAGAATCTGGGGCCTTAGTGTCGTAGGAATGACCACTCTGGAGCCATAAAAGAGACAGCCGCTGGCACAGGATGAGGCCTCCTTCACTGAGGCGTAGGACTTCGACTCTCCGCTGGTAGCTGCACTGCTTCGCCATCCCTTCTGTACTAGTCTCATTACCTCAGTCAGGATTGGGTCTTTCTTTGTCTCGACCCGCAGGGTATTGGAGTCCACAGGGTCAAGCTGGCTATTAATCATGTTGATTGTGCAGACTGTCGTCGTGTCTGCCCAGTTTTCATCCGTGTCGAACTTTACGTCTGGGCCTGACGGTAGACGACTCAGAGCGTCAGCATTTCCATGTTGAGTTGTCTTTCTATACTCTACGGAGTAGTCATACTGGTTCAGGGTGAACGCCCATCTTGCCAGTCGATTCGCTGCCAGGGCTGGAATCGGTTTGGCTGGTCCAAACAGTGCGATCAAAGGCTTATGGTCCGTGACTAAAATGAACTGTCGACCGTAGAGGAACTGGTGGAACTTCGTTACTCCGAAGATGATAGCCATCGCTTCTTTTTGGATTTGGCTGTACCGGCGCTGCGTTGCTGTTAAGGTCTTGGAGGCATTGGCAATGGGTCTTTCAGTACCGTCTGGATAACGATGAAACAGCACCACGCCAATACCCACATCAGATGCATCGCAGGAGAGGCCCACTTCCAGAGATGGATCGAAGTGGGCTAGAATTGTGTCCGCACACAGCATTTCCTTCATCCTGGTGAAAGCAGTTTCCTCTATATCAGTCCATCTCCACCGAACACCTTTCTTTGTCAGGCGGTAAAGGGGCTCCAGCACTGTAGATACATTCCGCAGAAACTTGCTGTAGAACTGCACCTGACCCAGGAAAGATTTCAGGCTGGATACCGAGGTAGGCGAAGGCATACAAGTCACTGCGTCGACTCTAGGTCCTTTGGTGATGCCTTCCTGAGATAGAACATGTCCCAGGTACTCCACCTTTGGCTGGGCGAACTGACACTTCGCCAGATTGCAGCGGAGGCCCTTGTCTTGCAGACGTTGCAGGAGCTGTCTTAAGTTGTGAAGGTGTTGTTCCGCTGTATCTCCGCTCACCAGGATGTCATCCAGGTAGACCGCTACGTCAGTCAGGTCCTGAGTGAGCTGGTCCATGATCTCCTGGAAATATCCAGGGGCTGATGTGATGCCGAAAGGTAGTCGTTTCTGCAGCAGGACGCCTTTGTGAGTGCTGAGGGCAAGCCAGCGTTGTGAGTCAGGTGCCAAACAGATCTCGTTATAAGCGTCAGCCAGGTCTATTTTGGTGAAACCATGTCCTCGCCCCAGTCGCCTCATCAAGTCCTCTGGTAGCGGCATCGGGTGTCGGTGGGGCTCCAACTGAGGGTTGACGGTGTTGGAGTAATCCCCGCAGACTCTGATTGTTG
Source organism: Onchidella celtica (assembly GCA_963931925.1). Lineage (NCBI taxonomy): Eukaryota > Metazoa > Mollusca > Gastropoda > Systellommatophora > Onchidiidae > Onchidella > Onchidella celtica. Next base: position 23,081,795 of record OZ007571.1, read on the forward strand.
ACCTGCTCTGTCCAGGAACCTGATTTTTTTTTATGGGGACGACTGGTGTTCCATAGGCGTTAAACTGGGTCTTCTCCCACACTCCTTTCTGGATTCCGGCCTCCAGGGCAGTTTCTAAGTCCTCTTGAAGAGCGATGGGCACTGGGCGGGCTTTGTGGAATACTGGACGGGCATCCTCCTTGAACTTTATCTCCAGTTCAAAGTTCTTGAGTGTACCAAGCTCAGGTTTGAAAAGTTCTGGAAACTCAGCACACAGCTGCTGGCATGCTTTTTGGAACGTCGTCTCGGGTCCAACCTCTGGTTGAGAGACTTTCTTGACTGTTGGGCCTCTCAGAATGGTGTCCACCGATATACCCAGGCCTTTGATAGCGTTGCGGCCCAGAAGGTTCAGGTTCAGCCTAGACACCACGAACTGATGGGTCTGAGATGGCTTCTCTGGCACCACGGAGACTGACAAAGACACCATCCCCATGATTGGCAGGTCTACATTTGAGGCACATCGGTACTTGGTCGACGTTGGGGACAGCTTCGGCTTCTTCAGATTCTTCCACGATGCAATAGATATGAAGCTGTCTCTGCTGCCTGTGTCCACCTCGAACGTCACTGGCACACCGTTGATATGACAGGTCTGGACCAGTGGCTCCGCGTCTGACGTCTCTCGGCCAACACGCTGCACTCTTTTTACGGGCCCTTGCTTCTTGATCTGGCGGCAGGCTCGTTTGATGTGGCCTTTCTTGCCACAGAAATTGCATATTGTGTCCTTAAACTTGCACTGGTCAGAGCTGTGGGCACCGCCACATCTGTAGCAGGATGTCTTCTGGCTACATGACTTGTGATCTTGGCTGCCACTGGGCTCTGGTTTCTTTTGGTATTTTGAGTTGTGTTTTTGCCAGGTCTTCTGTTCCTTGGCGCTTGCACCGCTTCCTGGACGAAGCTGGAAAACCGGGGCATTGACAGAGGCCGGACTGGTGATTGTCTCTTTTGTCACTCGGGTAGCCTCCTCCAGCTCGGCAGCAACTTGCACAGCACGGCTGAATGTCAGCTCATCTTCTTTTTCTTTGAACAGCGCCTTCACCACCTCTTCGTTGCCGATACTACACACGAATCTGGTCCGCATCGCCTCATCCAGAGGATCTGTGATGGATGCAAAATCACACGTGGCTGCTTCCTGTCTGATCCTGGCTGCCAGCTCATGGGCACTCTCACCAGGTCGCCGCTCCGTCCTGGTCCAGAACTTGAACCGCTCTCGGACCACGAAGCGTTTTGGATTGAAGTGGTCTGCCATGTACGCCTGGATTTCTTCAATGGAGAGGCTGTTGACGTCCTTGGGGGATGTTTGTTGAGCTGCCAGGTTCTTAAGGAGCTTGAATGTTGCGGACATCTGGTTTGTCAGAAAAACTTCCGCCTTTTTTTCTGCTGGGACTGAGTTGGCCTTCACGAATGTCTCGAATCTGGACCAATAATCGGTCCAAAGCTCTGACGTGGGGTCAAACTCACAGAATTTGGTTGCCGTAGGAGTTGTTGACTTGCTGGCTAGTGCTGTCATCAACAACTCCATCTGTTGGCGCTGTTGCTCCATCTGCGATCTCAGCAACTGGATCAGGTCATCGTTGGCACTGGTCTGAGATCGTGTCACCATCAGGTTGCTGTGGCTGTGTCTGCACTGCTGTCAAAGGTCCAGCTCCGGTTATCCGAAGGTCGCTGGGTTTGCTCCCTGGATCATCAGGGGTCCACCGGGCGGGGCTGTATCCTCGGCAGTGTCTTTGCTGGTCTTCCAGTTTTTATCCTCATCGCCAGTTCTGTTGTGTTGCTAGTTTTGTGCATCCATTCAATCACAGGACTCGAAGACTTGGTAGTACAGACCAGATTACTTCAAACATTTATTACAATACAATGCAGACCAGTACAAGGATAAGAACATGTACAATCTCATGATTTGAGGTCTTTATTTTAGGAGGTTCGCTGCCCTTGGCATTTACACCTCACTTTACTTGTTTTATTATTTCTTGTTCTGGTGGGGGGGGGGGGGGGGGAGGGGGGAGATGATATGGATAAATTTTAATCTATTAATTTCAATTTTGCCCGGGCAGCGGCCTTTCGGCCTGCTCTTTACGATTTCCAACTGCCAAGGTATCTTTAACGTGCGCAACGTGCACACGGGCCCTCCGAATTTTTTCGTCCTTATCCGAGAAGACTAGGTACTCGATCCTACCCCCCTAATAGGACCAGGGACTTGAAAATATGAGAAAAATCCAATTTCCAAGAACTACTCGATCCTACGTCGTAGGATGTACAATCTCACTGGTGACGAACATAATATATATAACCAGTTACAAATATTGTCTAACATCAACATCACAATCTCCCAGCACATGGACATGCACATGTAACTCCTCCGTAACAAATAGCTATCCTCCAGACGACACACACACGCCATCAACCCAAACACCCACACAATTACATTGTCAGCACTTTCAGACAAGGGAAACAACTACAGGGGAAACACTCATGCCATGTCCCATAACAATTTTCAAAAAATTTTTAGCAAAGCATTCATAAGATTCCCATGCAGTTAATGCTCATGCATTTCATTGGCATTCTTTTTCTTTCTTTCTCTATCTGTTTTTCAGCTTTGTACAATCCAATTTGGTTTCTCATGGCCGTGGCCTTGCTGATCTACCTGGCATTTTATGCATTGGCAGAACTTGGACTCTGAGGTGAAACCAAAAATAACAGAGATAAATGAAAATGCCTGGAACATATTTCTAGTATCAGGCCCCAGGGCTCCACATAGAACTTACTGTTTCTCAGTCATTGGTTACTTGATTGTCACTCAGATCATACAATTACATAGACTTTACAGGAGAAACAGAAAAATGGATTATTTTGGTTATTTTCCTCACAGTATTCCTTAAGAGCATCAGTACTATTTTGTTCATGCATTATATATTGCATGATGTGCTTTGACCTACAGTTTTGTCCAAAAATCATTAAATTGTCAAATTTGGGCTTGTGGCAGCAGTATGATGTTTCATAGATCTGAGAAAGCGAGGAGGAAAGTTCATCCTATCTTCATAAATTTAGCTTTGCCCCAACTTGGGATAGAATGACATGGCAGCAGACCAGTGGTTTTGTCTTCCTTTAAAATTCTGAAAGTTATGTGTCGTTGAGTCAGTGGTAAGATGTCAGTGGGTACCTTCAGTATGTCACCAGATATGCCACTGCATTGCTAGTCACTGAGTCAGTGGATGGCTGTCATTGTCAATGTCATTGACTTTAGTTTGTGACATTTGGAAATGGATGTAGTCAGTGGAGCTGGTATGGCATTTATACACATGTGTTTATTTTTGTATCAATGTCATTGATTAAGTTTATGGGTGGTTGCCATTCTGACAGTCAGAGAGAGTCAGTGGATGGGAGTCACGGACTCTGGAGATGGATGTTAATCATAAAACATACAAATCTGATTCAGATCTGGTGTACTTGCAATGCAGAAATGTTGTAATTCATACCATTCGGACCTGATTGCACACTGCAAATTAAAATTTGTCATCTGTTTTCTGACAAAATGAAACAAATTCAACATACATACTAGGCTCAGAGTTGAAGAATTTTATAATCTTGAAAGTTAATTTTATTATGTTTGAATTAAGAATGTATACCGGTAATATTATATTCATGAGTTATGAAAGAAAACTGCCAAACTCATCATCATTTGTATGGGTTTCATCAACAAAATTTTAATACTTTTTTCAACATGCCCAGAAAATCTTCAGTGCTGCTGGCTGAGAAATAGCCAGAGAAGGGATTTCAGGTCCTTGCGCTTCTACTGTGATTTACATATTTCACATTTGCTTTAGATAATCAGAGAACGTTCATACTATCTCACAAAAACATAATTGGGGTATTCTGGTGAAAATATCATTTTTTCCATTTTCACCCTAAAATTGTGATGCAAGTATGCAAGCCTTTTCCATGAAAATTTCATTTCAGCAAGTTAAGGCTAGATAATTGTACTGCTATTTCAAATGGGCCAGACACCGGGTACACAGGTTGTAGGCCTCATCTGACATGTTTTATCAAAGTTGACCATAGAGATACAAGTGAATTTGTTTTTCTTTCAGGCCACTTAGAAACCGCCTGTACTTTCCAATAGGAACCCATGTTAAATTTATATGACAGTCTTTGCTCATTGCTGCATTATATTATTGTTTTATATCATACGACTAGAGCAGGATGATTAACCCTCACAGAATGTGTGCCCAAATTGGTGATGTTTTTTGACAAATTTCTCCCACATATATGAAATTTTTGACTGGAGGAACATCATCAATTAATTATTACTGATATTATTGCATGTAATTTAGAAAGTTTTAATATTTTTTCAACAATTACAAAAAAATGAAAGGGAATAACTTATATCTGAATTATTTTGGAGCTTTATCTCACCATAACAGTTTTGTGACATTAAAAAAAAAGGGGAAAAATTAGATGACTACTTGGGCACCTGTTTATACCATTTTATTCAGCCTAGCATGTATAGCACAGTTTACTGGTCTGTGTATCAGAAACTTTGCATATACCTTAGGAGCACACATGAGGTCACCTTCCCTGTACTAGAACCCATTTTATTTGTAGGGAGTTTTGTTAATGACCCTATCAATCAAAACTATTCAATGATAATTTAGTCAACAACTTGGTGAATTACACCAAAAATTTTGAAGAATGTATAGCTTGTTGCTGCGTTTGGAGACATGGGGTGCCTAGGACAACTTAGCAACAGTGTCAGCAAATGCGCAATACAGAGTATGTGATATGGAGCTGTGAGTGGATCAGACATTTGTGGGGTCAAAGAGTGAATAAAGTGATAAGTGTGACTGTGACTTTTCCTGTCGTGTCTATCAGTTATTTGGGGACTGGAAGGGGAGGACTATGACTGTTTTGACATACCGTGCAGAAATAGTTGCCAGTGTGAATATTGTCAGGATGAGGTGGAGGTGGTCATAGTTTCCAAATGGCTTGGTGATGTCTTTAAAATTGTGTTGAAACTTGAATGTGCAATTCTTCTGTGTAACCAATTATTAGAACTTGTGCCTATTTATATTTATTCCCAATTACTGATTGATGTCGTTACTCTTATACTATACTGTTATTGGTTGTTTTTTTTTTTGGATGAATGAGCAAAATGAGGCGAAAAAAAGATTTGCTTTTCTACATGGGGTACGGTATCGTGACATACAAGGTATATATCTTCTTGAAATAAGTGTTCATGTGTAATGGAGTACGGGGAATATCTCAGTCCTAAGCAGCGGGAAATGGTTGGATGGCATTATACCATCAGGAACTGTGGAGATGCCGAAACATTGTGCCCTGGGTGGGTCAGTGTGTATGAAATGATAAAATCTTGCGCATAAATTTATGTGACAGTGATCACAGAGGTGATTGTTCCTGGACATTCCTGATGAGATTCTTGGCAAGTTGATAATCTGCTTTTTGTTTACTATTCTCATGGGATTGTGATCCTTTCTGGGATGATGGTCATTTTACAGTTAGTGGGTTATCCTTGTATACCATGAGGGATATACCTTAGTTAATTATAAAACTGTGATTGTCTTATTTATAGGACTGGAGTGTGATCATTTTGTAAGGCAGAGCCCCGTAAACAAATGTTATCATGTTTTGTGGGGGTGCTTGTTATGTAAAGGTGTAATGACATTAAAATTTTATGAGTGTGGTCTTCTTTATTGAGGTGTGTCTGTCTTTAGGGAGTCTGACCATCTTATAAGGGTACACCATACATGTATTTACAATGACATTTTTTTTCTCTTCATACCATCTTAACTATTTTTGGTATTCCTTCAAAGCTGTACTTGCTTCTTGTTTTTCTTTCATTGTATTTATGATCATTGCATGTGGAGCATTGTATAACAAATTTATTGGGTTTTTTTGCTTTTTTTAAAATTGTCACATATTGAGATTGTTACAAATCATAGTTGAAAAGCTTTTTGGTGCATTTTTCCTTTTCATTGCTCATTATTGTTTCAAATGTGATAAGTTCCAAGATTCCTTGCAGGTTGTTAATCATTTTTTGCTCTCTTGATGATGATAATGTATTTTCATTGGCCTGCAGCTGGGAGGTCAGTCTGCAACATCGAGGGCCCTCCAAAAGTGCATTCAATTTTAAGTATGTTGGCTCACTGCCCCGCCCCCCAAGAAAAGTTTGCTATAAGCTATAAATAACCAGCACGTTACTTCTTCAGAGGTCAAATATGGCAAAAGGGGAGAAAATGTTGTATGTTGCCAAAGCCTGCATTAAAAACAAGATAATAAATAAACATTACAAAAAATCTTGCAAAATGATAGAAATGAAAAATAAAAAAATATGGAAGCTTTTTGGTCAGAAGTCCTTCCTGGGGCAAAACAAAAACCAGTTTAACTGAAACAGTATTGTAAGAAAATTCAAATAAACAGCCATTAAATTGTGGGAAGTCCCTCCACAAGAAAAAGGCTACTTCTTGAGTCTAAAATTTAGTCTTGCCATAACGGGAAGTTTGGTTCACGGACCCAGTCAAGAAATTCTTATAAATCAACTCATTGAAGTGATGGCAGCTTCAGGTTTGTGGTCCAAGGTGAAGTGAAGTTTTGCTTACCATCCAAGGCAGAAAGTCATCGTCATATCGGGACTGACATAGTAACTTGGTGTTTTGCTCGTATTTGTTTCATGAGAATGGCAGGATTTTTAAGTTACTCTTACAAAGGACACATTTGAGACATATTCCAAAAAAGATTTTAGGTCATTTTTGACCTATTGAGACATGTAAACTTGTTTGCAGAGTGATAGTGCTGGCATGAGCATATAGGCCCATTGCGAATGACGTCACAGAGTGTTTTTGTTTTGTTCTTCTGACACCCAAAATGGCGGGTGGATCAGCTGATGAGTGTAACTTCGAGATATGTCTAAGCGGTTAATATGCCTGCTGGTTGCATTGTAGTTGACTGTTATGACAGGGGTAGAAAGAATGGATCCAAGCTGGTCAGATTCCCTACCATCCGTGTAAACAAGGGAAAGGAAGTGAAAGAACTGACCGAACATCTCCCATGTGTGTGAACACACATGCCATTGTTTACAGTAGCGAACTAGTTTTAGCTTGCCACCGATTGGTTTGCCATGCCTGAAGTGCTCGCATTGCAAATCAGCTAATGAATCAAAATCAATGCTACCATCGCCATGGTTATGCGTCGGTCCTTACAACAAAGATGGCCGATATCCGCAATGGGCCTATTGGATGTCTGTGTAAGATCTGGTGTGAATACCAGCCATTCTAAACTTCTAATTTTTCAGTGATGTATTGTCAGAGCCAGTGAACTCAGCTGTCCAGGAGGGTATACGTTGTTGAGGTTTCCAGCTCAATCAAAGCTCCAAATACCAACATTTGTAAGGTTATCACTCCCAGCTCAGAAACCCATGACAAGCCAATGACTTGAGATTGGCTATCCCCACATTTAATGATTTATGTTGGATTTTGTGCCAGTTGATTTCATCCAATTATGATTAATGTTATTATATTTTGATTTTGTTTGTTTCTTCTCTTGAGTACATTATTATGCCAATACAGTTTTCTTCCATGAATAATTTTTGTAATTTGTTAATTTGTGTGGATGTTGAGTAGTAACTGACTAATGTAAGCTATACTAAAACTATATATTTTTCTGAGTCACCTCAGCCAGTGTCAATTTCTCCTTCTCCCTGTTTCCTCTTTTTGAACAGTAACTCTTGTGCAGTGCCTGTTCCCCTCTTGCACAGCCCTACCCAATGGATGCAAGCCCCCACTTTCATAGTGTCAAGTCATCTCTGTCACGAGCGAGTGAGCGGGGGTCAGTGAGTGCGGGGAAGGGAATTGAAGCGTGCATGTTGTGAGTGAAGTTGAAGCGTAGTAGAGGCAAAATCTGAATAGTCAGATCACTGCAAGTTAAGAAGTCCAAGGGGACAGACGTGAGATCAGAGAGCAGTCGGGAGATTGTGTGTTTTCCAGTGATGACTGGTAGGTTGAACTATGATTTATAATTATGATGATTGATGTACTATATTTTCCTATGACCATGATGTAAATAAGTTATATGTGAGGAATGTGAAAGTCATTGATTACTGTGTATAGAGATGTGCGCAATGAGCGATAGATGTAAGTTCGGATCATGGATTCGTAGCGAGTCTGAGTGCTGTGTGGTACGGTAGAGGTGTGTTACTGTAAGAGGTGTGGTGAGTGAAAGGTGGACTATTGTGTGTACGCTTGATAGTTCGTAATGAGTGGTGAAGTGGATAGTAATTGTATGGTGTTATAGAAATGTAATGTTATTCTTATAGGTGCCGGGGTCGGGCAGAGAAGCCACCCGCGGTGAGCGGACTTGTGCCGGGGGCGGGCAGAGAAGCCACCCGCGGTGAGCGGACTTGTGCCGGGGTTGGGCAGAAGGCTACCCACAGGCCTGCCTGAGTGAAGCTGTCGCGCAGGACAGCGGGAGCACATGAGTCGTGGCAGTCTGTTATTGTCCTTGTTGTTATTAATATGTTAATGTGCTATTGAGATACTAATGTGCTATTGAAATATTAATGTGCTATTAAGACATCCAGGGGAGATTGAGATACGGAGATTAGGTTGAGCAGGAGCCAATAAGAGAGGCCAGCAAGTAGTATATATATGGATGTGAGGCTGAGGCCAGAGCATAGTTAGGAAGTAACTATCGGGTTGTGGACCCGGAGAAGAATGAATGTGGGGAATGCTGACCATTGAATGGTATTTGAATTGAGTTAATGTAATGTGTGTAATTGCATAGATATCTTATATTTATATATAATAAATGTGTGAGTCTGTTTTGTTGTCCTGTCATAATTATTACATCTCCCAGTCCGGGATTTGTGACAATCTCCCTTACCTTCAAGAGATTCAAATGAGTATGTCAAAAACCACAATTTGATGGCTGGCGACCCCTGTATGCTCAGTGTCTGATGATTTTGTGCCCAAATCAGAGAAAATGTGGTATTTCTGAAAAGGGCCTGCCTTTACACGGTAGTAAAGGACTGAATCGTCTTTTCGTTGTTATGTTACTGTTAGGTCGCAGATCGCTTATGCTAAGTAAGGGACATAATGCAACCAAGATTATTACTGAAAACTTTCGTTTAGGTAGTTTCCCTTATTTCACTATTTTCATTGGGCATCAGTCTATTGACCTCGACACAATTACATGTACATGTAATATTATTGTGATGCTAAACAAACAAACAAACAAAAAACACGTTTTTGACGTCGTTGGTTGGAAAGTCATGGATATCACAAAGGCATAATAAAATAGTCTAGGTGCACGAATCGGAGACTGACAGAGCACTTTTATTTGAAGTAAGCTTACATGACAGAGGTATCACAAATTTAATGTATTCTAAACAGCTGCACGAATCGGAGACCGACAAAACACTTTTTTTGTTTGAAGTAAAGGTACAAGAAAGTTTCCTATCTTATGTTAACGAAAACCCCAACTCGCATTCCTAACATTACTCTAATCTAACCCTGACCCAAAGCTGCAAGATATTTTCTTGATATATAATGAATTTTAAAAATCCTGTCGCCGGTGCCGATACCACCACCATCTTGGCAGTGAAATGACCAATGTTGGCCTACGGCTTGTGATTGGTGGAAAATCTCCCGGCCCGGCCATGATAATCACATAGTAAAATGATAATATTCAGGTGTTCCTAAGGAATAATATAATAACCTGTAGCGGATGATTCCCTGGGTTATTCCCATTGTAAGAGGTAAAATACTGTACCATATATGGACATGTGACTGGGAATGTTCAAACAAAAATTGTTGGTGACTTTCTTCTGTCGACTTCAGTGGCTGAGCCAGATTCTGAAGTAACGGGGAGGGAAAGGAAAAAAAAAAAAAAACTTACCTTTGGAGAATGTGATCAGATGAAACACCCATTATCCCTTCGCGCTCTCCACTAAGATTTTTGGTTAGAAAATGCTGGCAAGGAATGATTCAGATTGTATTAGAGAGAGAAAGAATTGTGCAGCTGAGCAGGAGTTAATTTTTTTAAAATTTCATACTGATTTTTTTTTTACGTATTAGTAAGTTTGAGGGGGGGGGAGGGTCGCGAAAGACATTAACTGCAAGACTATAAAATATATATAATTGTTCTTGAATAAATATGGAACTCTTGGTTTAAACAATACACATCTAATGTTTCTTGTAGTATTAATAATAGCCACGAAACAGGGTGATTCCAGTATCAGTGTTTGTCAATGGACAATTTTTTTCCGGGCTGCCACATACCAGAAACATGGAATACACATTGCATTTATTGTAGAACATCTTGGCGAAGGAGTGAAAACGGAAAAGAACTCCCTAACACAAATCAAACGAAGTGGGTTAGGATGAAACAGGAGAAAGGAAAAAGTGCTGGCACACTGCGAAATAATTATCAGTCAAAATTGTCACAGCGATTAGGGCCAGGGCCACAGGAGTTTGGAGACAGATGTTCCTCATGTGTGTGACAAATAACACGGCTTAGCTTGTTCACACCTCTCCGTTCAATATATATGCATGTATTATTTAGATTGTGAGGCTTGGTTAGAAATGGTTTATGCAACAGTGGCTTTCGTATTAAATTTGGTCACCAGTGGAAACTACAAGAAATTAAGATATTTTTGTCCCTCTGATTTTTTTTTCCCATGGTGTGAAAAACACGAGATACAACACTTAACGGTAAGTTAAACTGGATTGTTAGAAGGAAATAGAGAAATTTTCCAGGGAAGAAGAAACCACTGGACAATCTCGCAAATGCGCATGGAAAATCTACAGCTAAAGAAGAGTAGTGGAGAGGTGAATGACCATGACAGTCAATGTCATTCGACGCCACACAGCATGGTTGACAGAGGAAATGAAATAATTCCGGGCTGTTCTCACTGCACACGGACTGGCAACAACGTCCATTAAGTTTAGTTCAAAGTTGTTATTATCTTGTGTCCTCTGCAATGCCCATGGCAGGGGTTGGCAACCTTTCAGAGAACAAGAGCCATCCTTTTCAGATTTTCGATAGAATTCAACAAAGAAATAAGAGTGAGCCGCATGCAAGTATATCAGATATTTGTTTCAAAGTGTTGTTGTTGTTGTAGTTTTGTGGCAATCAGGAAAAGGAAAAAGCCACAGACGGCAGTTTAAAAAGCTATACATGCAGCTCTCAAGCCGCTATTTGCAGACCCCTGGCTTTTGTAGAGCCATGAGAAACACATGCGGTCACACTTGTCTTAGTGGTCTATCCAGTAGTCCGGCTCCTCTCTAACTCGACCGGCGTTAAGATCTATAAAACTAACAAAACAAAAAAGGGTTAATTAATCTATAACTTGAGTAAAAAAAAGTAGATCTTGTAATGTCTTGCGTTATTCCAACAACCATAAAACAATTAACAGAGCCAAGATCCACCTGTTAACGACATGACACTTTATTGTCAACTGACTGTTCTTACCCAACGATTACCGATCCAAAATAAGTAATCAATTTGATTACTTACGGACATTACAATTGTACGATACTACACTCCTTCACCTTTAATAAAAACAACACCTTGTTTTAAATAGCAAGACAAAACAAAAAGAACATTAAACACAAACTAACAGAACCCTGTGAAACAATAAATTTACCTTAATTATAGTGATCTACATGTATGAAGTGTAGTGATAATAGGAACGAGAGTAATGCTTTATGCAATCTATTTCTAAAGGATATTATGAGTATGGTGATTGCATAAAAATTTAACCCAACCAACATGTGATACTAATACGTGTAGGGGTATCCAATTAATTACAGTTAATTGTTACAAACAAAAACAAAAAAAAATTGAAAATGTCAAATTCAAGGTTCATATTTAGTGGGTGCCCTGCGTGTCCGAGATGATCTACGAAGTTGGATCTCCTCGGAAGAAACCGCTGGATTAGCTATAGGTGCAGGGTCAATGGGCGACGCAACAGGTGAACTCATGGTTTCCTGCGGTGAGGTGACAACAACAGAATTGTCAGGGGTGTCATGGGAAACCAAATCATCATCGATCGCAAGGTTCTGTGTCTGCATGGGAGGCTCCGCCACTGTGACTCTCAACTGATTCTGATGTCGCCGAATGGAGCCACGCTCTGTACTTATTTCAAAACAAGGTCCATGCTTTCTCGTTATTCTTCCGTGCAGCCATTTGGGTCCAGAGGGTGCATAGTGTCTGTAGAAAACGGCATCACCAATGCTGATGTGCCTCTCACGAACATGAGTATCAAATGCCTCTTTCTGTCTGCGTTGACCTTGCTTAACTGACGTTTGTACCAGCGGATGTATCAGGTCGAGTCTGGTTTTAAGTTGGCGACCCATCAATAGTTCTGCTGGGGAAATACCCGTGGTAGAGTGTGGTGTTGTGCGGTATTTGAACAAGAATCGAGCTACTTTATCGGCCAGAGTTCCTCCAGTCATCCTTTTTAACCCCTCTTTGAAAGTCTGGACTCCCCTTTCTGCTTGCCCGTTTGAAGCAGGGTGATATGGAGAGCTACGAAAGTGCTGGATGCCGTTTCTTTTTAAGAATTCTGCAAACTCCCCACTTGTGAAAGTTGGTCCATTGTCCGAACAAATGGAGTCTGGAACCCCATGGGTGGAGAAACATTTCCTTAGTTCTGACACAGTCTCACTTGTAGTAATGTTTTTCATTGGAATTACTTCCATCCATTTTGAATGTGCATCTATTATTATCAGGAACTGATGACCCAGGAAAGGACCCGCAAAGTCAATATGCAACCGACTCCAAGGTTTTTGTGGCCAAGGCCACTGAGTTAATGGTGCTCTTGCAGGCATCTTTCTGGAACTTTGGCATTCAAAACAATCCAGAACCATATTTTCGATATCCCTGTCCATATTTGGCCACCATACCCAGGAACGACCAAGCGATTTCATCTTGGCCATGCCTACATGCTCATCATGAAGTTCTTGTAGGACAGCTTTGCGAAGTTTCACAGGAACAACCACTCTGGTTCCCCACATAATGCAGCCATTTTCTACAGTGAGTTCTGATTTCCGACATGTAAATGGCTGGATTTCCTGACTGGTTTGGTTGGGCCATCCCATTAGAACAAAGTTATGTATTTGGGAAAGTGTGGGGTCCCGCGCCGTTTGAAAAGCGATGTCGCTGCTAGTCACCGGCATGCTATCCAGCAAATTCAGGAGGTCTGTTATGTCTTGGGGTTTCGGGACATTTGACGGACTTTCTGGAAGAGGCAATCGGCTGAGACCATCACTGTTGGCGTTTTGCTTGCCCGGCCTAAATTTCAGTTCGTAATTGTAAGTAGCCAGCGTTAAAGCCCATCTCTGGATTCGTGAAGAAGCCATGTTTGGAATGGCCTTTCCTTCTCCGAACAGTCCGAGTAAAGGTTTATGATCTGTATAGATTGTAACATGCAAGCCATAAATGTACTTGTGGAATTTGCTCACAGCAAAAATCACCGCCAGGCCTTCTCGGTCTATTTGCGCATAGTTGCGTTCCGCATCGTTGAGGGTTCTTGATGCGTATGCAACAGGACGTTCGATACTGTCCTCTCCTTTACAAGCCAGAACTGCTCCTAATCCATAGGGTGAGGCATCACAGCTTATTACCAAAGGTTTCCTGGGGTCAAAATGTGTTAGTAGCCTGTCTGACATGAGCATTTGCTTAGACTTCTCAAAACTATCTTTTTCTCATTTCTGCCATGACCATTTGACATCTTTTTGTAACAACTGGTACAATGGGGCCAGTTCACCAGAAATATTTGGAAGGAAGGATGAATAGAAATTAACAAGTCCTAAATATGAACGAAGCTGGTGGATATCCCTGGGTTCTGGGGCATCCTGGATTGCCCTGATTTTGTCTTTCATTGGCCGCACACCATCTTTGGTCAATTTCAACCCCCAAAAATGCAACCTCATCCTGAAGGAATGCACATGCATTTGGAATTCCTCAGTCGAATTCCCTTCTCCTGAAAACGTTGTAACACCTTGGCCAAGTTAGAAAGGTGTTCAGCCTCATTCGATCCAGTGATGTAAACATCGTCAATGAAAACACAAACACCTTCGATGTCCTTTAGTAAGCTTTCAATGTTCCTCTGAAAAATCGCTGGAGCTGAGGAAATCCCAAAACTAAGCCTATTGTATTCATACAACCCTCTGTGAGTGTTTATGGTACTTATCTTCTTGGAATCGTCATCTAGCTCAATTTGGTTGTATGCATTTCTTAAGTCCAAACGGGTGAACTTTTCTCCTCCCCTCAGTTTCAGCAATAGTTCATCTTTTGTTGGCAAGGGGTGAGTGTCCACTTTAGCCATCCTGTTTACAGTCACCTTGTAGTCTCCACAAATCCTAACCTGACCCGAAGTTTTGAGTACGGGTACTATTGGTGTTGCCCAATCCGAGAAGTCCACCTTCCTTATAACCCCTTCTCGCTCTAACCGCTGCAATTCTGTTTCAACACCTTCTCGTAATGAAAAAGGTACTTGACGAGCACGGAAGAATTTGGGGGTGGCATCGTCCTTTAACTGAATTTTTGCTTTCAAGTCTTTCACGTGTCCTAGTTCGTCCTTGAAAACATCGCTATATTCATCCAGGAGTTGATGAACATTTCTGACACTGCCAAGGAGAAAAATGTTGTTCCAATCTAATCTCATCTGCGTTAGCCAGTTTTGTCCGATAAGGTTGGGTCCCTGACCATCCACAATCAGGAGTGGAAATGTTCTGGTTTGGTTGTTATGGTCAACTGCAACTTCTACTTTGCCAAATATTTTGACACTCTCCCCTGTATATGTCTTTAATGAAATGTACGATTTCGAAAGAGCTCTATGTGGCCAAACCTTCTTGAAAGCTGACAAAGTCATTACTGACACAGATGCTCCTGTATCAACTTGGAAGGTCAGATCTCTGTTGTCTATTTTCAACTGAACCTTGATCGGAGACTTGTCTTTTTCTAAAGCATACAAGGTAAAATTCCTACCGCTGTCGGATTCATCACTTGAGTCAGCCAGGAATTTTACTGGTTCCTTCTTGGAAAACTCCTTCCCTTTTGCAGACTGGCATTTGGCAGCTATGTGCCCCTTCTTTGAGCAAGTATAACATGTGGAATCTTTAAATTTACACTTATCCTTATGGTGGAAGCCTCCACATCTGTAGCATTCATATCGAGGTTGCTGGGTCTTAGTCTTAGGTTGGTCTTTGGTAGTAGAATACGTATATTTCACTTCCTCCCTTGCGCCTAATTCGGAAGCCCCCTCCATGGCTGCCTCCATTGCCTGAGCAATTTCAAGGGCTTTTTTGAATGTCAATTCTTTCTCTAAAAGGAGTTTTTGCTGCATTCTACTGTCGTTAATTCCACAAACCAACCTATCTCTCAGCATTTCTTCCAATTTGTCGCCATACTCGCAGTACTCGCTGAGTTTTTTAAGTTCTGAAACAAATTCTCTGACAGATTCACCCTCACTTCGAGCCCGAGAATTGAATTTGAACCTCTGAACTATTGTGGAGGGCCTTGGATTGTGGTGGTTTTTAACAATGTCAATGATGTTTTGGAAAGTGCAATCTCTTGGTTTTAGTGGTGCCGTGAGGTTACACATGAGTTTGTAAGTCTTTGCCCCCACTGAGCTCAGCAAAACTGCCTTCTTTTTAAGCTCATTTTCAATGCCATTTGCGACGAAAAACTGTTCCAGTCTTTCAATGTACGCCTGCCATGTATCCGATGTTTCATCGAATTCGGATACATTTCCAATGATCGATGCCATGTCTGAATGTGTAGTCGATCTGACGACGTAGTCGAATAGATCTGGTGGTGCCTACAATTTGCCGACAATCACCGCAGGAAAACCCCGAAAATCTCCGTTAGCGGTGACCCTCTCAACGTTGCGAGCTTGACCAGTAGCCTCCCAGCGCGAGGTGTGGCCTTCTGGAGCGTGGCAGTTTAAGGGCCCAAAACGTGATTGCGTAACACAGCAGGCCGTTCTTCTAGCGTTGCTAGGCCACGTCTGCAAAGGCCACCTGTTCCACAACGCCACCGGTCCTAACTTGTCAACGAACCCGAGAGGCGATCAAGAGAGTAGATCTAGGAACCGCACGAAGATCAAGTTTCATTTAAGTACAAAAATGCGTTCCAATTTACCTCGTCGCCAATCTGTAATGTCTTGCGTTATTCCAACAACCATAAAACAATTAACAGAGCCAAGATCCACCTGTTAACGACATGACACTTTATTGTCAACTGACTGTTCTTACCCAACGATTACCGATCCAAAATAAGTAATCAATTTGATTACTTACGGACATTACAATTGTACGATACTACAGATCTAGACCTAGATCATGTACTTGACAAGGTTTCGAGATCGACATCAAATAGATCTAGATCTGTCTAAATCAAAGTTGACAAGTGAATCGAAAATTTCCTACGGTCGATAATCTTTTTACATTTCGATCTACTTAATGGGACATTCACAGGCTGAAAGTCTGTACTGTTTTATTGCATAACGAAGAATTACGTAGTTTTAATTACTTTGAACTGGTCTGGCAGTGGCAAGTCAAGTACTGGTACTTGCAGAGATTAACAAAGTTTTTGCATTATCTTCGACAGTTGGTTTGGTGGACAGCACATAGCAGGCTACTCAACACAACAACAGGATAAACCGAAAATGAAAAAGGGGGTTCCAATGCTAAATAATTATATAGAGTAAAAAAAAACAAAAAAACGCAGGCCTCGAAAATCTAAACCGTCTGCAATGAGCATTTGTGCGTCCGGCTCACCGTTTGAGACACCACTGATGACCTCGTGACCAATTCCCTCCACCTGTCTTGGTCCTCTGACTTTCTCAGAAAGTCACTGAGTTTCGTGCCTGTCGTTCCTTGTGGCTACTTGTACTGTGCCTTGCAAAATTGCTTTAGGGAATCCGATCGGACTCGAAACATCTAGATCTATACCACTTCAATTTGCGTCTCTGTACACTAGGGACATCAGAAACAGGCTTATTGGCTGGGCTGGCCAGAATTCAAGTCTCCTTGGCGTTTCTTCCAGGTTATCCTTTGGTTTCAGTGGGGTCGACTGGATATCTGCTCCATCATGCATTACGCAGCCTCCCCACTGCCTGTTCTCTGAACATCACTACTAGTAGCGATCCTGCGAGGGTGTGCATGTGCGATATTGTTCGTTGAAACAGTTTTGTGTCCTCTTCCCCCCCCCCCCCCCAAAAAAAAAAACAACAACCAAAAACAACTTGAATCCACATTTGCCGCACCAAGATTTTTTCGCACTTAACAACAATCAGAAATTCATAAGAAATTAACAAATCAGTTCAAACGAATTTTGTGTGTGTGTGCGCTATAGCCAAGCAGATCGCTCCCAGTCACAGTTCTAATGTTTTGTCCATAAAGTCCTTAATTTGATATTGATATTCTTGCCGTACTTGTTTGTTTGCTGTATTTCTTAGCGAGTTCTAAAGTTTAGCCAGTCTACCATCTATCTTTTCAGCGGCAAGAAATCGGTGACCTCTCTGTGTCTCTTATGTAAGCATTATTTCATTCAGGATGGTCGATCTCCGAGTGCTAAAAGTAAGTATCTCGTGCCCTGATGAGCAGGTCGACGACAGTGCTCTTTTTTTCTTCAGACAGGTATCCTGTTTTAGAGAGTTTCATTACGTTTGCCTACACCTGTATCAGACAGATTAATACAGATAGGCCTGTAATCCTTTAATGAGGCTGTTGACAGCTGTGACTTATTCCTCTTTTCCGCTCAGCTGGAACAATGAACTGCTGTAGGCTTATGTCTATCTTAATTGATTCTGCCTGACAAACTTGCTCGGTACGGCTGAACTTCCTTGTTTTCCGATTGGAATGTGGTAATCATTGGAGATTTGCTAATCACAAGTCGATCTCCCATCCAGGTTTCGTCTAAATAGTTCAGTGACTTTTCTGAGAGCATGATTTGACATACAGTGTAATTTATTCTGCATGTGTGGATCGTAGAAGCATAGCTTACGATCTAATTACTATGACTTATGACTAAATATTTTAAGCCTTCATTGTTTACGTGCAGTCAGAACTTAATAATAAATTCTACATCCTGTTCAGCTTTCGTCAGATATCAAGACAAGACTAACATCTGGTTAACCCTGTAGTGCCCATTGTAACATAATACAATATGTATCTCGAAAACCTAACTCTGTGCCAAATGTTCTACATTTTGGACAATTTCTAATTTTTTTACTTAAGAACATGGTCTTTCCTTCCTTCTTTCTTTTGTCCATTTATTTTAAACCTATTTTGTGGGTTTCTCTTGGACATTGCACATTATTGTCTGGACACTGAAGGGTTAAAAAACCTTGGAAGTAAGTTGGAGAACTATAATATAGACATCCTGTTTCTACTGAAAGGATTTAGTAGTCCATGCAAAAAAACCACGTAGGCTACAGTTTGAAAACATTTTTGTATGTTAAATCTGGGTCTCAGTAAACTGTAATGTGAATCTTATCGCCAATGGCGAGTTCCGCCCTCCTCTGCCCATTCCTAGATATTTTTTGTCTAGTAAGTAGTGTGGATTCCTTATAAAAATTAAATGTTGTTTGGGTTATTGGATATCTATCGTTAGGCCAGATCCAGCCCCATTGTATAAGCATAACATTTTTGCATGATTTCATCTATACTTTCCTTGTCTAAGGTACATATTGATTTCTATGTGTGTACTTTGTTTTATTTTTAGTACTTTTAAAAAACAGATAGTGATTTAACATTTTTTTTTTTACTCAGTGGAAATTGGAATTGATCATCAGAACAATCCGCGATTTTCTGTCAAAGAAGAATTTATGAAGCATGACTATCTAATAAACTCCTCCAAAATTCGAAACAACGCTGTACGATTTTGTAAACTTGCCATCGTGGCGTGCTGTTCTCTTTGTTACAAAAATGTTCACGTGGACACAAATATCGAGACACTCCCTTTCCTTGCAGCCCTAATTTTATCCCGCCCCCCCCCCCCCCGATGTCTTATGTGCCCCCACAATTACGTAAAGAACGCTTTCCCTTTGTGGGCATGCAGAGACTTGTGTTATGAAAAGATTATTCATTGCGTATCAGCTGGTGGCGTGGCCAGGGGTTCAACTGGTATGTTTTCACATAATACTGGCAATACAAAAGTACAATTCAGAGGCGGAGACAACTGCTTCTGAGAAGGACTGAAAGCAGGAGAGAGGAGAATGACGAAGAAAAACAAACTGTAAACACTTTGGGCCATACAAAAGCCTTGCTTAGCCTACAAGGTCTCTAATCTTGCTAAGCTTAAACCAGGGTTAGTAGCCTACAAGGTTTAGCAAAGCATTTTGTGTGCCAGAGTCTGCTCTACATGTAAATCAGTTGATCGTGAACACCAGGCGCCGCTGGTGGCGTGGCGCAGCCAAAGACATCATCCCTCCAATGGTGCCTTGTTTGAACGCTTTTTTTGTGTAAGATTGGAATGATCTTGTAGCGAAGTTCTGTCACAAGACAAGGGCAGTTAATTTCATTTTCAGTCTATGAATTGATCGTAATCTCAAAGTCGTGTTCACAAAATTCCACTGAGGAGTCGGTGGCTTTCGTGGGTCGTTTTAGACGTGAATAAAGTTGTAAACAGATCATGATTGGTGATGGAAAGTTAAAGCATTCATTAAGGGGCGTCAGAGGGGTCGGACCTTGTTTACAATATAGAGTAAATGCCAAGGGGCCTTAACTTAATAATTAAGTGTTCCCAACCATCCCTGTCCCAAACATACATTTTCGCGCAAACCGTATAGACTTCCTCCAAGCCATACATTCTCTCTTCAAACCATATAACCTTCTCCCAAACCACACATACTTCCCCCCCAGTCCATACATTCTTGCCCCAAAACATAAACATACCCTCATCTCCCAAACCATACAGTCTCCCTCCAAACCATGCACTCTTCCCGAAATCATACATTCTTCCATCAAACCATACATTTTTCCCCAAATCGTACATTCTTCCTTAAAACCATACAATCCTCTCCAAAAACCATACAATCTTCCTTTAAGCTATACATAATCCTCTCCCAAACCATACACACTCCCTCCCCCCCCCCCCCACCACTTTTTCTTCTCCCAAGTAATATTTTCTTCTCCCAAACCTAACATTCTTCCTTCAAACCTCATATTCTTCCCCCAAACCATACAATCTTCCCCCACCCGCACATTCTTCTCCCAAACTATACATCATTCTCCCTCCCCTCCCCTACCAGAACTACACATTCTCCCTCCCCTCCCCTCCCAGAACTACACATTCTTCCTCCCCTCCCCTCCCAGAACTACACATTCTTCCTCCCCTCCCCTCCCAGAACTACACATTCTCCCTCCCCTCCCCTCCCATAACTACACATTCTCCCTCCCCTCCCCTCCCAGAACTACACATTCTCCCTCCCCTCCCCTCCCATAACTACACATTCTCCCTCCCCTCCCCTCCCATAACTACACATTCTCCCTCCCCTCCCCTCCCAGAACTACACATTCTCCCTCTCCTCCCCTCCCATAACTACACATTCTCCCTCCCCTCCCCTCCCAGAACTACACATTCTCCCTCCCCTCCCCTACCAGAACTACACATTCTCCCTCCCCTCCCCTCCCAGAACTACACATTCTTCCTCCCCTCCCTTCCCAGAACTACACATTCTCCCTCCCCTCCCCTCCCAGAACTACACATTCTCCCTCTCCTCCCCTCCCATAACTACACATTCTCCCTCCCCTCCCCTCCCATAACTACACATTCTCCCTCCCCTCCCCTCCCAGAACTACACATTCTCCCTCCCCTCCCCTCCCAGAACTACACATTCTCCCTCCCCTCCCCTCCCAGAACTACACATTCTCCCTCCCCTCCCCCCTCCCAGAACTACACATTCTCCCTCCAAACCCATGCCTTTTTTGCCCCCCAAACCCTGCATTTTTCCCTCAGAACTAGAGCTATTTACACTCATCTTCCAAGCCACCCGCCATTTTATCCAAAAACTATACATCATGTACATTCGTCCCCAAATCGTACATTCTTTCCTCAATCCACTTGTCAGTCTTCCTTCGAACCATTTCCCCCTAGAACTATACGCTCTTACTTTCGATAATGTAGAATATTATACAAAATGGTATAGCCTACTGACTTTCGACGGCACCAAAAACAATTCTTAAAGTTTCCTCTATAAGATCAGGTCATTATAAAATTTCGATGCATTTTGATCAACAGAATAACCGATTTGGTGGTCTATATTCGTGCACCGACTATTCTGGAAGAATACGTTTGTAGCCGCAAGGTGGTGCTGCTCCACCCACTGCACTGTTCTGTGCAGAATATGTCAGATCTAACCTGCGGAGGACACTTTGCACCCTCAGTATTCAGGAAGCAGGATGGAAGCATGATTTATTTAGTGTGTAGCACCTTTTTGTCTCTAGAAGTGTTCTCAGACCTATGTATTTCTTTCTGGAAACAGGAAATCAATTGGCATCGGACAACTAACTTTGGTGGACACTTCCCATAACCACCCACCGCTTGGATACGCCTAAAAGGTTATTTTGTCGCTGGAAATTCCCCTGGCCAGAGCATTAAACAACTGGGACGAGTGTTCGAGTGCCTGTCATGTGATAATGGCGTGGTTATTTTGTCGCTGGAAATTCCCCTGGCCAGAGCATTAAACAACTGGGACGAGTGTTCGAATGCCTGTCATGTGATAATGGCGTAATATTTAGCTTATGTGGCAGTTGGTGGGGCCTGTTATGGAGGGGTTCCCCTCCAGGCTTAGCTCTGTT
Organism: Onchidella celtica; assembly: GCA_963931925.1. Classification (NCBI taxonomy): domain Eukaryota; kingdom Metazoa; phylum Mollusca; class Gastropoda; order Systellommatophora; family Onchidiidae; genus Onchidella; species Onchidella celtica. Next base: position 23,103,652 of record OZ007571.1, read on the forward strand.
ATCCAGTCACATTTCGCAATCAGCGTCCCTCCGGATGGACTGACATAACTGGCCGTAATGTTTCGTCAGAGCTGGTTACTCAAAGTCAGGTCGTGTTCATGAGAGAGTTCCTCGAAAAATGGGGTTTTGACTAACTACGATTTCGCTGATCCTCTCCTAAGGGTGTACATTTTATTTTCCATAATATAAATAAAATCATTTAAAGTGACCCTCTGTGACCAAATCCGACTTAATTATCGATACGATCGTACGGGTCACATTTTACTACTCATGATTTCCACCTCTTTGGAAAGTAGTATTCTTCCTTTCATGTAAATGTTTGGGCCACTTTGGAGTTCTTCAAGTTCATGCAACTTTTTATATCTGCAGTTCTTGGTGTAAGTTGAACATTTCTATCCACTTCAACTTTCACTGTCGCTGGATATCTGGGTAATATACACGCTATTGATATATATACATTTGAAAAAGCATACTTAGACATACGTAACACAAATATATCTTCTATTCCCATAAACAAGTTATATTATATAAAATGTGTACTTTTACCTTCATCACAGCGAGCATAGAAATAGCGGTTGATTCACTCATGTGAAAACTACGTAAGGGGTCAGAGAGGGGAAAGCTCTTGGCCAAGCCCAGACCTGCTGGTCAGTCTCTGACGGCTCTGACCATGATGCAACACAGGATAAGCTCATTACTACCAGCGTCCATTTCATGACATAATACGTCATTATCCCTCTAGCGAGTAAACAACCCAGACCGGGGCTTTGGCTCTTTGTTTCAGTCAGAAATTTGCACTTTTTGCCGGTCGATCCGTTTCCGGGCATTTTGCAGAGATGGACATTTGGCTAGCAGAAGGTTGGTCGTACGCTACCCAATAACCAAACTCTTCAAACCCTTGAACTTGAATCTTTTAATTTAGCCATCAGTGAAATACCATGTCTAGGATAGGTGCTGATAGTTTTACCTTCCCCTACAGCTGTTGTTGTTGTTCTAGAGTTGCCGTGGAAGAAAAGTTTAGACAGTTAGTGGTTCTCATCTTTTTGTGACTCTTTTGATACTAATAAAGGCGTCACTCCAGTCTCCGTGACCATCCATAGAGTACAAACGCTGGAGTCTGGGGATTTTGTTTCGCCCCCGCCCCTTTCCGTGACCACTTTTCAATCCCTCCCCCCCCCCCCCCACTTTTTTTTAGCCCCTCGTGGGAGGTTTCGAGCATTACAATGGTGAATGTCCATGATAGGGCCTTGAGCTTTTTGAAACTTTTCGTGACATTTTGCAGGACTTTCTTGACATTTTCATTAGACACACGTTCTATATTCGAGTTTCTTCTTTTTCTTCCTGAGACATTTGGGTGAAAAAAAAAGGGGGGGGGGGGAAGGGGTGGATTTTATTTATTGTAGGAGGCGGTTATGGTGGTGATTGTAATGGTAGAAATTGAAGTAGAACTGTGAAACAAATGAATGTGGAAACGAAAAATTTTTTTTTTCCGGGGGGGGGGGGGGATTACAAGAACAAAAGAAGAAATAATAAGAAGAAGGGAACAAACGACAACGGCGCAATGCGGAAGAATAACCAGGCGTGGAAAATCATCAACAAAAATTGAGTAACAGAACGATAACATATCAACATGAAACGTCAGTCATTAGTATCAGCTTTCTCCCTTCCCAGAGTACAAAATAATTCTCATCATGATTCACCAACGGATTAGATCGATGGTCTTTCAACAAGTAATACTGACAATGGCTTGATCACTGAGTTTGTTTTCTGACTACAAAGTGTCGCATGCTAAACATAATAATTGGCTAATTATACGAAATCTAAAATGAAAATTGAATTAAATTTAAGATGGAGATTAAATGAAAACCCTACACGTGGACTTTTAAAAGGAATTTCAAACTATGAAGATTTGTTTTTGTTTGTTTATTATTGTCTGGCTGGATTTAGTGTGCCTGGAGCTTTAATGTACACACAATCCTCTATCCTCATACAGTGGATACACCATCATTTGGGTTTGCCATGTGACAGAGGTCTCTGGGACAAGATTCTCTGGGACTTCCATGGAGCAAAGCCCAGGAGGCGGGACTTTGATGCGACAAGCCCCAAGATTAATTTGCCTAAGACTTTTGTCTTTGATTAATGCACCAAAGACTTCAAAAAGTCACGTTTCCCTAAGTCTCTTATCCGTCGAGGCTCGTAGGACACCCATGGAACAAACCTGGCTTGCTTATAAGTACAGGTACCATGCCGTTAAGAATATAATCTACCCGCGGGACTTTTCAGAACATCGTGAAATCGTGGAAACTTTGGATTTTTGGGATCATTACTCCATTAAAATAATGTAATAATGATATACTTCTCCACCTAATTCCAGCTAAACTCACTAATCCATGAGGACTATTAAGATTGAAAACCGGGTCAAGTGGATTTCTCCCCTATCCACCTTTCCCCCAAACTGCCAAATTTTCTGTCCCACGGTTTGCCCCTTTGCCCTTACCACATCTTTTGTCTCAACATTATTCTGTGTGTCTTGCCATGTTTTGTTTCGAGAACGACAAGCAAGTTCAAGCAAGTGTAAGTGTCAGATGACCCGTGGGTCTGAAAATAACGTTATTCACTGTTGCCAGCAGTAATCTCCTACGAGCTTGTGGAAACAGTGTACTACAAAGTTCACACAACTCGGTATCCCCATAATGCTTGGGGCCGATATTATTTAATCATCCAAACAGCTTGGCCCTGTTTGTTCGTGAAATCCGGAGACGGTGAATAAAAGTACAAATGATCCCATTACCACCCTCTTCCCCCCCCCCCCCCCAGACATCCCTGCTAGCGTACCGTGCATTACTCCCTGTGTCGCTAGGCAACCAGATAATGACGACGAGTTCCGGTCACCTGCAATCCCATTGGGCAATGTTTCTTGTGAAATATTACAGGAGAAAATTTGCCTCAGTAACCGCTGTACTTTTAGCTCTCTCTGTAACCGGTGTCCCGATTCAGACAGCCCAAATAGAATGTACTGTAAAACCCCTATGTTTCACACAGCCGGAAGGAATGACAAGAGTGCAGGCGTTCCGGTTCTGAACAGCAGGTTTCACGGTAAAATAGTCTCCCCCCGACATGTATAAAGACAACGACAAAGTTTTGGTATCATAATTGCGTAAAACCCATACAATAATGAAAGCTCAGTGGAGAAACACTCGTTAGGCAACTTCGGACCTTCTTCTACCGGGTTCTCTATGCAAATTTTTACGAACAGATATTTGGGAATTCTGGAAAGCACCCCTGGCAAGACGTTCAGAAGTAATTAAAGCGCCTAAGCCACTGTCCTTACTGATAAATTCCTATATAATTACATACCCAAACTGGTACATTTATGGGATAATTAAGACAAAATGTGGCAAAAAAGGAAAAGTAGTATGTTAGCAAAGCCTCGCCTAAGAAATAACAGAAACGATACAACTTACAATAAATCGCAAAGGAAAAGGGAAGACTCACCAAGCTTTCAGTGTGTATTAGTACTATTACTTTTGCAAAGAAAAAAAATGTAACAACAGGGTGGAAAACTGAACCAAAACGACAGTTGAACAAAGGAAAAAACTGTAGAATGTAAAAACAATATGAGTACATGTGTACTTAACTTAACGATACTTATTCATGGGAAGGGACAAAATGGGCTTAGAGTTGGGGAGAGGAAGGGAGCGGGTACCAGTCCAAATATATCCGGATGTTTTAAAGCTATAAAACAACACACTATAATAGAGAGAGGTGAATAAAAGTTCGCTGATGGACCAGTAAGAAACATACATAGACTATTTATTTTTCCGGAAAAACCAGCCATGCCATTTTTTCTGGTAGATTTTTCTCTACTTTTTATATTTTTAATGTTTTATTCGCTTTTTTCAGCTTTTTGTACATTTGCCGTGCTGGGATTTCCACTCAAACTCATTAACTGATGGTACACCGAAGTCATTCAGTTAAAAGTCATTATTGAAATGCATGATTCTTCTTTCTATCTTCCGTGAAAGAAACGTCAATTTCGGAAATACGACGATGTAGGCGCTTTGCCACTATAATGGCCAAGTGTTTCTTTTTGGGCATGGGGGGGGGGGGGGTGTTACAATTATTATATACATTAGCAGTGTTGCAACCATGGGTAAATCACAATAACCTCTAATATTATGCTACGGGTTTTTGAAAAGCGGTGGTAATATTTCAAATTTTGTGATTGGGATTTACACTGACCTAGAACCCAGACAACGCAAGTATTTCTAAACAGCCAATTTAACAACAGGCAGGAGGAGAGTTAATGACAACACAACAGCAACATTAAGAACAGCAACAACAACTTTTGCGCCGTAAACATAAACAAAAATAATAAACAATAAGAACAACAGTGACAATAACAATCATCATGAAGCAACGATGATGTGGGATGATCAGGGATTCTGTAACCAACATCCTGTTGTCCCCATGGGAAGCTAGACACAATGTCCATCGATGTCAGGCTTAGGTGATACATTTGAACTAAAGGAGACAGCAGGTGTTCACGGTTGGGCTCTTCCTGGTCAACAGCTTTCCGGTCATTTTTCTGTCGACGCATTAGCGGATGTTTACCGTAGGGTAACATCACGTGACCTACTCCCACGACTCGCGATCCCTTCATACAAAGTTAGGCAATCCTGGCATTGACCCCTCTGGTCTGACAAAACACCCTATGTGCTCACATGTCTGACCTACGTACGAATGATGCCATGCTGACCGTTGCTCCTTGGGGCGAACACGTTTCGGTAGAGTGCTCTTTGGCCTAACATGCAAATGAGAACATTTCACATCATCCGGCCAATAAGGCCAGAAACTTGAAACCTTGTGACCTCACAAGGCATGAAGTGCTGAGTCCGCTCAAAAATCAATTTTCATATATCACATAGTTTCCCTTAATTTCAGTTTGATACGCAGTGAAAGGTTTTATTTATTTATCTTATTATTTATTTTTCTGGTTTTCAGTTTCGAACGTTGAAGGAGTCGATCCTTCCTGTTTTCTGAGAGTTTGCACATTTCTGCGATAAGTGTGAGGCTAGGGGAGGGGGTATTTACAAAAACCCTTCGGTAGTGCCCCCCCCCCCCAAACAAAAAAACAACAACAAAAAACACAACAGGTTGACGAACAGGCTTTTATAATTTTCCCTTTCGGGACCTTCCCCAGGCCAATGGATACTTGAACGGGAGGGGGGGGGGGGGGAGGATATGTCATGTCGAGGAGAAGATGTAGAGGGGGTGCAAGGAGTAGGGAGGGGGGAGGGCTACTAAATGTGGAGGAAATAAATAAATATAAATAAATAAATACAAGATAGAGAAAAATAAACTTGGTTGTTATGTGTCCTGCTCATGTCGTGGGGAGGGGGTGGGGCCGGGGGGGGGGGTCAAGGCGTAGAATATCCGGACAGTAAAAGAGATTGAAGCAAACATAGGCACTGCTTGAAAAGTAGGAAAGTTCTGGCTTTCGACGTTAGAGTTGTGGAAAACGTAATGAAAACGTTTAATTCTGATCGAGTTGTTCTGCGCCTGTAAGATACGCCTCTCTGTCGTGGTAGGACACAGGTCTGTGATTATCCAGCTGGGCCCCGAAAAGTGCGTCTGACCCTCTCAAGTACGTTGCTCTTAAGTAATTTAGGACCTGTTTTGCAATAGTCTGTGCAAATTAGGGTCTGGCTACAGGCGTATCTCTGTTACGCGTCCGTTGACCTGACGTTGACGGCTATTTTGATAAACAGGCATGTTGCCAGGCCAACCAATGAACGTCCAGATGTGCGTAACGTTGTGGATTTCCCCGTCAGGGTTACTCTGACCCCATCCGCATTGCGCACATTAATGTTTTCAAGCACGAACATTTCACCTATACTATGCTTTGATGATAGCCAAGTAAACCGTTTAAATTTATGGTACAAGATGTATTTTATTATTTATTAAACAATAGATATAATTGTTGGTTAATTTTTCAAAACATCGTCCATCTCAAGTAGGCCCTACTGGCGTTATCAACAAGTTTCTCATATTGCAGTGGAGAGTTTCAAAGTTCGGTGCGAGTGAGCTGACTTGAGTACACACAAACATGTGGCAAAAACATTCCTGCTTATCATTTAAAGCTATTGCAGATCCGTAGGTCACTGTGAGAATATAGATCTCACCGTTAGCACTGATATGACACTTTGGTCTAGAGGCAAGGTGGCTCGCCTCTCATGCCGAAGGTACCGGGTTCAAATCCCGGTCATTGCAGGTATGTTGGAATTTTGGAATTTTTCTCAAATTTTCCCGTCCCTAATCCTATCGAGCATCTAGTCTTCGTGGATAAGGACGAAAAACTCAGAGGCCCCGTGTGCACGTTGCGCACCTTAAAGATACCTTGGCAGTTGGAAATCGAAAAGAGCAGACCGAACAGGCCGCTGCCTGGATAAAATTAAAGGAAATTTATCCTTACTACCCCCCCCCCTCGCGCCTCACACCCCCCCCCCCACGCCAACACAAAACACCCCGCCGACCGGCTCTGCACTGTGGCAACGACGTGTCTGCTCCAGTTGCAACTGGGCTGCAAATGACACAAAGGCAAATTTCCTAAAATAGGATTGAAGAAGTATACAAAATACCAAAAATTAATACGGTAGGCGTAACTCAAAACCACTAACATCATTCATGGAAACGCCAGTACATGAGATGGACCGCGAAATGTTTATTTACGAAAAGACCTTCTCAACAGGATTCACTGGAGATACTGGGCCGTTCTTTCTAAACCATCATTATCGTCGGCCGGCTGTTGGAACCTCGTTAAAACTAGCCGATTGTTAGAAGACCGTAGTCTAATTACAAAGCCAGATATAAAAATACTGAGTTGTGTTCACTGCTTAGGTAGAGCTTTCTAGGTAAAAATGGTACGGTCCCCTAACAACAGCTAGTTTTAACGAGGTTCCAACAGCCGATTGACTTCTTTCCTTCTTCTTTCGTTCACCAAATCTAAATCTGCAGATTTTTCTTTTAAGAAAATCTACGGCTTTCTGCAGTTCTGGCAGAGCACCATAGAGTTTGACATTCAGAACCAGTTGACGATATAATAATAATAATAATAAGTCATTTCTATAGCGCCTGATTCCACAGAAGAGTGCTCTAAAGCGCCTAACAGTTCTCTCAGTCACACAACACAACCTATACATAATCACTGTCTCAAGAATGTTACATATCCTGCGTATACGCTTTTGTAAACAACGCTGTTTTAAGTTTTCTTTTGAATGTATTTACATTGTTTGTTCGTTTTTTTTTTGTTGCTGTTGTTTTTTTTTAACCTTTTGTTCCGCAAATACAGGGACTGTCATTTGTTATTGTTGTTATTAATTTGCTCTTATAAATCAAATCCCATTGTTTTCGCTGCTGCCCAGAATCAAATGCTTTTCGCGGCATTCTCAAATTTTTTTTTTTTAGATATCAAATTTTATACAACATAATATTTACATTTCCTTCATCACTTCCCAATGCTATCGTTAATCACTAGGCTACGAATGGCACAAAGAAATCAGTTTTGATTAAATACTAAATGGTAAACAAAACAAAAAAAACATGCCAGATTTTGGCAAATTTTTGTACTCCAGAAATGATAAATAGCCAAGAAAACTCGCAGTTGCTAAAATTTAGACATTGGGAGATTCCTTATCTCAAAATGGACGTAATATACTAATAATACCTTCTATTGAATATATATATAATCAAAGGCCCCTTCTTCTATACTGAATTCTATACTAATGTAGAGCGACGGCTATTAACAGAGGTGAAGGGCATTTAGATAATGCGTACTTTTGCTTTGACCGGCGGGGTTTTTCCCACGCAATTTCACTAATGTTTTCTGATTTGATTCAAAACAAGTACTTGCTACATGCTCTGGTACACGAACGTTTGCCCGTAACGACCAAAATGGTGTAACATAACATGGTCACTGAAATAAAGTAGGTCATTTGTCAAACAGCTGATCTTTCTGTACGGTCTGTAGTGTATTTCATAAATTTACATGACTTGGGCGTGCTTCAGGCAAAAGGTGACTCTGGACAAAGAAAAATCAATCCTGAACACTGCTGTTTCAACGCTGACGTGCGCCATAAAGTTGATCATGTTGTCTGCCTGTTTCCACTCTATGAACAACATTACGGGTCTGCACTTTTCCACTCCATAAATATGAAAGTACTTGAAGTGAACTTGTTGTAATCATGTCTGTAGCAGCACAGGACTGGCCCGTTGTGTACCTAGCGCGGGCCTTTGCACAATGCTACTTTCTAAAGAAAAAAAAAAAAATAATCATTTCTTTTTTCGCCGCATTTTAACAGTAACCAAAACAAACTGACGTATGAGGGAAGTGGGAAACTGATTATAAAGGATTAAAGATGGTCTTACTTCAATCTTGTTGTCCAGATCTTGTGATGAAGGGCAGTAAAAAAAAAAAAGTAAGTAAATAAAAGAAGAAGAAGAAGACTATAATGAGCGTAGATGGGATGCAAAGACAGCTGAGGGTGGTGCAGATGAAGAAAGATAAAATGAAGATCTAGTGATCATGAAACAAGAAGAAAAAAACAACAACGAGAGATAATGGTGAAGACGAGCCACAGAATCACATAGACGCACAAGATGATCATGATATTGAAGACAAAGAGAAGGCTGAAGGGTGACAAGAAAAGACCCAAACGCACATATATATATATAATAATTATATATGAGAGACTCTTAAGGAGATTCCTGATCCTTTTATCTTTGCTAGAGCTAGATTTAGACACCTCTCTTCATCTGCCACCTTTACACGAGGGACACTCTGATCTGGGTGGGTCCACGTTCTGGTGGAAGACTGCTACTCAGACAAAAACCCCGTTGTCAACTGAACACTGTTTTATAAAATGCTATTTCAAGAGCAATCATGTCTTCCACAGTGTATAATTATTCTCCCCAATCTCATTCCGGAGTTTATGTTACCTCGATGACCTGTGCCAAAACCTGATCAATGCGTGAGTGTCTGAAGCTGAAGATAAAAATAGATAATTGAAATTTGTGCATGAATTTTGTATGTCGGAGTTCTGTAAACCAGGTACCATAAAGAAATGTACAAAATCTGTACGGATTACACAACCGCGATTAACTTCCTTTATAATAATGTGATGAAGATAGATAATGGCTCACATGTCTGAAATGCCTCAAAGATTCTGTTATATGAACATGGACGCTGCCGGGGTTAATAACCCGCGACAGGAGACAGGTGTTACCTGGACAGAAATGGATCAGGTCAGACTTATGAAACTGTTCATCTATTTTTTCCTCTTATCGGAAGCCTTAAGTTCAAGGGTGGTCGAATGAAGGAAAAGCGATAATTTTGCTTGAAATGGTCGTTAGACAAATGGATGTTTTTGCTTTACTATTTTTCTGATATGCCTGTAGACACAGGTTCACGTGGTGTATGACCGCACTGTTTTGCGTCTCAATGGATCAAAGGACGGAAATGTGAATATTGGATGACTCGAGATATTATAGTATTACACGAGGAGTTCGGAAACAAAACTAAGGTGAATTAGAAAGGAAAGAAAAAAAAACGACAGATGTAATAGGTCGCCCTATAATCTTTAATTTGTTCTGTACCGGTCTGTTGTTATGGTCAACGCTAACCCTAATTTTTCCAAACCACCGGGCAGAACTTTGGATATTTTGAGCAAAAATATTCAATGTAAAGTGGCCAAAGCAATCGTAGTTTTTAAATTAAAATGAGAGGCAACATTTTGATCTGCGCGGCACACTTAACCTATTTAGAAAGCTTTAATGCGAAGGGAAAAGAATATCCAGATCTGATAAATTAATTTGAATTACGTTACATTTTGGCTCAAGAGGATTACTGGAAATAGGATGCAGCATTTCTTGACTACAGGTCATGTGGGTGGACAAGTTTGGCCCTGAACTCACAAACAAAGAGATAATTAGTAATTTGTCAGCCTGAAGGTTCTCTTGGCTGAGATTGCGGACAATGTCTTGCATGAACTTCATTTGAACCTGACCCTGAATTTACCAGTGATTAATTATTCTACGATTCGAAATGTGTCAGTCTGATACAGTGCCCAGGAACTCAGCGTCCTGACAAGAAGAGGTCAATTATTGAGCTATTTTCTAGGACAATAACGGCTTAATTCAGACGTAGTTTGTGTAGAATCTGGTACTATATTTACCTGACAACGGCGAGTGGATTGTCTCCGTGAAGCAAACAACTCTTGCAATGGATTTGTATCTAAACTATGTTAATGAAGCTATTTATTTATTGGGCCAGATTTGCTCATAGAAATACACATGGCCTTTCTGCAAACCAGACCAATACAGAAGGAAATTTATCATTATAATCTAGGTTAGGTTTATGTCTCACAGAAAATACCTTGAATGTTTAGGTAACTATTCATGCATACAAGAATAAAATTTTATGTGTGTAAGCGAAATTTAATGTTAACTGCACGAGGACCTTCACTGTAACATCGCATGTCTCCCTCTTGAAACCAGGGCCGTCTTAACACCATAACGGGCCCCTGGGCAAAGCAATAGGATTTTCTTCCTCATTTCAAAAAGTACCGGTAATGTAACTTTGCATGCATGGGGCCCCTTAAACCATTATGTGGCCCTGGGCAATTGCTCAGTGTGCCATTGCATTAAGACGTCTCTGCCTGAATTCTCAGTACGTCATAAAAAAATACATGTGAAGCAATTTTTCTGGCGATTCTTGACAACCATTATTTGAATACGTGAAAATTAGAAAGCTTTCAGGGTGCGATTTCAACTTTAAAGAAAGTCATGACGTGATCAGAACGCGTAAATGACGTTTGGTTATCATGACAATGATTATTTCAAAAGACGTTTGCGTCACAGAAATGAGATTTAGGGAGGATCATACTTAACGCGGTCAGATGCTGGCAGACAAAAAGTGCACACCATAATTATATTTCCTATATTTTCTTCGTAAATCCGGGAAGACTCTATCATACTAAGTCCGGTCAGATACAGACAGCTTCTGCCATTATTTCTTTGGTGTACATTTTGCTGGCAGCATCTGTGTAGCATCTGCGGGCTACCCCTTGCCCTCCCCCGGTTTTGTTGTTGTGCTGGTGGCTGAGCATGTGTCCAATACTTTTTTCATTTTATTGTTGACGCCAGAGTGTACTGTACTCCGTGACCTGACCTTCTTTTCTAGTGAGTAGTTTTTTTCCTCGCTCGCTTGTTGTCAGGTGTTTTGACTCGTTCAGTAAATATTAGTATGTTCCCGAACATTCGATAACACTGTGGATAAGGATGTTTACGCCAGATTTGGCCTTGAGTGATGTAACCTGATGACGTATTGATGCGTGATTGGTTAGTTTGTGCGAGGGCAAAGGTAACGTTTATTTCGGGAACTTTCTGTAGGAATGTTTATATATATAGACCTGTGTGAGTGGTTGGGTGGGGTGAGTAAGTGAGTTTCCTTTTGTGTGGCGTAGATATTTAGTTTCGCTGGCGTCTTCCTAGTAACTTATTGTTCACTATACAGTTATTAAACTTTAGTATTATTTAATCTATCGTCGGATCTCGTGTTTATTTATTTTACAGCTGTAATAGTTTCGTTTTCTAAAGGGTTGTAGTTAGATCAACTAACTCCCCCCTACTATAACGTGCTAGAACAACCTCAGCTGTTACATATTGGGGGCTCGTCCGGGATCCGACCAGATTCGAACGGACCAGATCTAAATTATTAGATTTATTTACATAGTTTATTGTAGGAATATCATCGACAAGCTATCTACAACATGTCGGAGGTTATTGGAAGGCTTTGCCAGGAAGCGGACGCTATGGAGCTCACTGGGCAGGAGAGACGGGACTACCTCCGTGAAGGCCTAGAAAGAGAAAGACAGCTGGAGGCTGAACGACAGGCTCGGGAGAAGGAGGCTGAACGACAGGAGAAGGAGGCTGAACGACAGGAGAAGGAGGCTGAACGACAAGAGAAGGAGGCTGAACGACAGCTGGAAAGGGAAAAGATGAACCACGAGTTGGAGATAGAGAGGATGCGCCAGCAACGTGGAGGCAACGACTCAGCGCAGAAGACCGACGACCACGCCAGTTCCAAGAGACCCAAGCTACCTGCATTTCAGGACAAGAAGGACGATCTGGATAGCTGGTTGCTGCGGTTTGAGAGGTTTGCCGAGACAGCTGAATGGCCCAGATCCACCTGGACGACATCATTGTCTGCCCTGCTGACCGGGAGAGCTTTGGAGTGCTTCTGCAGACTACCGATCGACGAGGCCAAGGACTACGACAAGGTCAAGGAAGCGTTGCAGAAGAGGTACAACCTGTCAGAGGACGGATACAGACTCATGTTCAGACAAGGTAAGCCTGAAGATGGAGAAGATGTTGGAATGTTTTTGACCAGGATCAAGACCTATTTAGAGAGGTGGATAAAGCTGTCGAAGACGGAGGAGACCTACGAAGGAGTGAGAGATCTGTTCGTCAGAGAGCAATTCATGGATGCCTGCCCACCAGACCTTGCGACCCATGTGAGGGAGAGGAAACCAAAGGCGCTACAGGACATCGCAGATTCAGCGGAGCCGTACCTGGTAGCGAGGAACCGGACGCTCAGCGGGAGCGCCAGACTGCAGAGCCGGCCAGTGCGATGGAGGCCCAACGGAGACAGAAGCCCACAGGTCTGCCATAGGTGCCAGAGGCCGGGACACAAGGCGACGGAGTGTCGTGCAAAGTTAAACGACAAAGGTGAGTTGAAATGTTACCTTTGTGGAAAGCCAGGCCACGTTCGGAGGATGTGTCCAGCCCAGAAGGATATGGGACGAGGCAAGCCGAACAAGGCGGCGGCGGCCGTAGTGATAGCGGCGGACGAGTCGTCAAGACAAGATGTGACGACGGCTGACACCAGCATCAACGTTCAAGCGGTAATGAAGGACGGGAAGCTACAGTTAGCGGTGCCTGTTACGTGCGGAGGATGCAGTGACGGAAGGACCGTGGAGAAACTGAAGTTACCAGTGATGAAGGGCTTGATTGGAAATCGAGCGGTAGATGTCCTAAGAGATACCGGCTGTGAAGGTGTAGTGGTGCGGCGAGCACTGGTGGACGACGGACAGCTCACCGGTGGGAAGAAACTTATCGCGAGGATCGATAACTCCTTGCTAGCGGCGGAGGAAGCCGTTATCGACGTGAAGACGCCTTACCTGACGGGCAAAGTGACGGCGCTGTGTCTCCCGGAGACCATCTGCGACCTAGTAGTCGGGAACGTGGACGGAGCGAAGGATCCGTACGACCCTGATACTGAGGTGATGGTAGGAGCGGTGACCACGAGGGCCCAAGAGAAGAGGAAGGACCGGTCTACGTCGCTGAAGGTGCCGAGGGCAGAACGGCACGCGGGAGTGGATAGAGAGGAACTTATCCGACTCCAAGAAGAAGACGAAGTCATTAGGAAGTTAGAGCAGAAGAAGATCCCAACTAATAGAGGCAATAAATCTGTTCATTTTGAGAAACATGGAGGAGTACTGTACCGGATCTACAAGGACCTGAGACAGGCGACGGTTATAAGGCAAGTGGTACTACCCGAGAAACTGAGGGAGTATGTACTGAGTGTAGCCCACGACTCGATCGTCGGAGGACACCTCGGCGTGAAGAAAACCAACGACAGAGTTATGAGCAATTTTTATTGGCCTGGAATTGAAGGTGACGTCGCGAGATACTGCCGCTCATGCGACATATGCCAGAGGACGGTGAACAAAGGAGCGACCCCAAAGGTGCATCTGCAGAGTATGCCAGTAGTGGACGTACCATTTAGGCGAGTGGCCGTGGACTTAGTAGGACCTATCGACCCCCCAAGTGAAGGTGGACATCGGTATATCCTGGTGTATATAGACTACGCTACTCGTTACCCCGAAGCCACACCCTTGAAGAAGATCGACGCAGAAACGGTAGCAGAAGCCTTAGTGAACATCTACAGCCGTTTGGGTGTGCCCGAAGAGATCTTGTCCGACCAAGGGACCCAGTTTATGTCAGATGTCATGGAGGAAACGAATAGACTACTGGGAATTCAACAGTCGACCACTACAGTCTACCACCCTATGTGCAACGGGTTGGTGGAGCGATTCAACGGCACACTGAAGAAAACATTGAGACGACTGTGCGCAGAGCAACCCAAGCAGTGGCACAGATACATCAACCCGCTGCTCTTCGCATATCGTGAAGTTCCCCAAGTGTCGACCAAGTTTGCCCCATTCGAGTTGCTGTATGGGAGAACTGTGAGAGGACCAATGCACATTTTACGACAACTATGGACCAAGGATGTAGAGGAGCCGGAAACGAAGACCAGTTACCAGTACGTCATGGAACTACGTGAGAGGCTGGAGGACACATGGAAGTTAGCGACGGAAGAACTCTCCAAGGCTCAAGGTAGACAGAAGACCTACTACGACCGGAAGGTGCGAGAGAGGAAGTTCCGCCCCGGAGATGAAGTGTTGGTGCTACTGCCGACGAACACTAACAAGCTCCTAGTCCAATGGAAGGGACCATATAAGGTAGTCTCAGTTGTCGGTGTCAACGACTATAGAGTCAAGATGGGTGCAAAAGAAAAGACCTTGCACGCCAACCTCCTCAAGAGATACATTCCAAGGACGTCAAAAGCAGCAGCAGTGGCAATGGAACCGAGACCTGTTGTGACAGAGATGTGTGGGATGGACAACAGTAGGAGAGATACCATGCCTGAACATGTCAACGCCATAAAGGACGGCGGCGGTGATAGTGCTGAGACTGTACTGGCAGAGGACGACCTGATAGACAAGAGTCAACCCGTGGAGTCAGCTAGCATGACAGTCATCGAGGACTGCGACCTGGAAGGCGACAACGGTGGAACGACGGAGGACCTTGGCGACCTAGGAAGCTGGGACCAGAATGAAGGCTACAGAGATGTCCAGTATGGAACGCAACTGACATCGGAACAACGTCAAGAACTCTGCGATGTGGTGAAGAATTACCAGCACGTCTTCACCAATCTCCCTGGATGCTGTCAGTTGGGTGAACATCGCATCGACCTGACGACAGAAGTACCAGTTCGTCAACGACCATACCCGGTGCCCTACGCTATGCGCGACTCATTGAAGGAGGAGCTTAGCACCATGGAACGGCTGGGCATCATTCGAAGGAGCTCATCAGCTTATGCTTCACCTATTGTTGTCGTCAAGAAGAAGGACGGATCCAACCGAGTCTGCATCGACTACAGGAGGTTAAACAAGATCACAGTATTCGACCCTCATCCGACAGCAGCGCCATTAGAAGTGTTTCAGGGTCTCTCGAGAGGAAAATTATTCTCTCGGATTGACCTGAGCAAGGGATACTGGCAAGTGAAAGTTCGAGAGCAAGACATTCCCAAGACGGCGTTCGTCACCATGGGCGAACACTATGAATTCATTCGGATGCCTTTTGGGATGATGAACTCAGGAGCCACACTGAACAGGATCGTAAAGCCATTGATCCGTGGAATGAACAATGTGACAGCATATGTGGACGACCTGCTGATTCATACAGAGACATTCGACGAGCATGTGAAGACTCTCAAGGACTTACTGCAGAGGATGGACCAAGCTGGATTAACGGCAAGACCATCGAAGTGTCTGATTGGAACGTCTGAAGTAGACTTTGTTGGACACTTAGTGGGAGAAGGTATGATTGGCCTGTTAGAAGAGAATGTGTGTAAGGTACGAGACGCACCCAGACCCACCACTAAGAAGGAAGTGAAAGCATTCTTAGGATTAGTGGGATATTACCATGAATTTATTCCTAACTTTTCAGCGATTGCATCACCATTGTCTGATTTACTTAGAAAGGGTCAGCCCAATATAGTTCAGTGGGATGAAACGCAGGAGAAAGCGTACACCTCTTTGAAGAATGTCATTATCTCCAAACCCGTGTTATGTTTGCCAGATTTTTCCAAAGAGTTTGTCTTAGCAACTGATGCATCAGATCGCGGATTAGGCGCTAATCTTATGCAGGAACACGAGGGAAAGCTGTACCCTGTGGCATATGCTAGTCGTAAGCTATTGCCTCGTGAGACAAAATATTCGGTCTCAGAGCGCGAATGTTTAGCTATTGTTTGGGCTGTAAAAAAGTTTACTTTGTATTTGTATGGAAAGGAGTTTGTGCTCCAAACTGACCATCGGTCATTAGAGTTTTTGAACTCTGCCAAGTTTGACAGTCCAAAGTTATTACGATGGAGTTTATTTTTACAGTCTTATCGATTCAGGATTCACTACGTAAAAGGCAGAGAAAATGTCTGTGCCGATTTCCTGAGCAGGGTATTTTAAAGTAGTACACTATCAGTGAAATGCATTGTAACCCATACTTTTGCCTACTAGATGAATTTCTAGGACGGCAGTATTGTACTGTAATTGGGGACATAGTTCATCTGTGATTGAATACTGAATTGATGGCTGATAGAGAGTCATGATGTGTTAGTCACATTTTGATTTTATGCTATGTCATATTAGTTACCAATGGAACTTGGTGTAATTTTTGGAAAATGTAACCCAAATGGGGACTGCGAGCAAGCAGTGTTTGTGTTATGTTGCAATGTTGTAACTTGTTTTGACCTAATATGATGAAGAAAGACCCTAATCAGTGGTCAGTATGTATTGATATTTTTGCCATTGTACGTATGAGTTATACATTTTGGAGATAACCATGTTATGTACAACAAGTTATATGCTATGATTCGTGCACGAAGCATTGTGTAACGATGGGCCATCGTTTCACCTTATATGATTTGTAATAATATCATTGACCATTGTTTCACCACAGTGGTGGCGTTGTGTTATTTTGACCAGTAGGCCTAATGTTTACTATTGGGAAGCAATGACGGTATCGTATTAGTTATGGTATTAGTGATACAAAGTACACTGCATTGTATTGTATTTGTGATGACATTCGGGAAGACACTGAAATTGTTATTAATTGTAATAGAATTAGCAACTACCTTTGTGAGATTGGGAGTGCTATAAGATTATTTCAAGATATTGCAGACGCTGTATAATGTTTTTGGAGTTGAAAGATATTCAACTTAAATTGGGGAGTTGTGTAGCATCTGCGGGCTACCCCTTGCCCTCCCCCGGTTTTGTTGTTGTGCTGGTGGCTGAGCATGTGTCCAATACTTTTTTCATTTTATTGTTGACGCCAGAGTGTACTGTACTCCGTGACCTGACCTTCTTTTCTAGTGAGTAGTTTTTTTCCTCGCTCGCTTGTTGTCAGGTGTTTTGACTCGTTCAGTAAATATTAGTATGTTCCCGAACATTCGATAACACTGTGGATAAGGATGTTTACGCCAGATTTGGCCTTGAGTGATGTAACCTGATGACGTATTGATGCGTGATTGGTTAGTTTGTGCGAGGGCAAAGGTAACGTTTATTTCGGGAACTTTCTGTAGGAATGTTTATATATATAGACCTGTGTGAGTGGTTGGGTGGGGTGAGTAAGTGAGTTTCCTTTTGTGTGGCGTAGATATTTAGTTTCGCTGGCGTCTTCCTAGTAACTTATTGTTCACTATACAGTTATTAAACTTTAGTATTATTTAATCTATCGTCGGATCTCGTGTTTATTTATTTTACAGCTGTAATAGTTTCGTTTTCTAAAGGGTTGTAGTTAGATCAACTAACTCCCCCCTACTATAACGTGCTAGAACAACCTCAGCTGTGACTCTGACCGGACTTAGTCTGATATTTCCCTTACACTGATGACAAATGATAATCACGAATCTTATTCAAGACATTGTGGGAGTAAATGCAGTCTCCCGAAATAAGGATAACCCATGTACTCCCTCCTAAAGGATTGTATATAACAGACGTCTCCAAGGTATCTCTGTCCATAGCGGATAGCCGTGGTCTCGGCGCTGCAGGGGATAAACTGTTTATTGGTTTCAAATCTGGGTGATTATAACGGATTTGATTCATTTGCACGTTCCTTAATACATTTATTTCATTGTTGTTTGTCATGCCCTAGGCAACCCATCGGCATTGAGGCAAAGTTTGTCATGAAATGGCGGTAAACGGCACACTGGGTACCCGTAGTTAGTTTGTATAGAAGTAATTGTCCCGTTGTGTAGGCCTAAGCTTAAACGATAATTTTTATTGTCAAAAGACACCATTTCAGACAGCAAGAAATCAACGCAAAATGTTAGACTTCGCCCCCTCCCCCTCCTTTTTTCACCTTTCTCCCGCTTATTAACAACATGAGCTATTACGGAGGAGGGGGAGGTCGAGGCGTTGAAGCCTGTCCTCTGGATCTATATTTTGTTGCCGCCGCTGACAGACATTTTCCTTTCTTTGATCATTAGCTCTAGTTCGAGGCGTGAGATGCCTAGCCTTTCAACAAAGTTTTCTTGTAATGATGGACACTCCGAGATCTATAATCAAAATATTTCCTTCCGAACTTGAAGCACACTCTAAATGTTTCCACACAGTTTTCTTTGTATGAACGTATGGCACTCACCTCATCTACATAATACTATACTCGGTATAAAAGTTTTCTTGCCGTGGCTGGATCTCAAGTGAGCTCTAGTTCGAGAGTTTACATTTCCGGTAAGAGGCGGGAATCACGAAATTGAAGGAAGTGCATTATCACGACGTATTCGCAATCATTAACTGATACCTGATAACTATAACTGAATTTCTGGAAAAAGGTAAAGAGTTTCGGGAAAAAAATGATTAGACCACGTACAGGCTTGATACATTAGTATGCCAAGTTTCATTTCTCTACGTTGTGTAGTAAAAAAGCCTTTGCGGAAACAAAGTTGGGCCCAAGCTCCACTATTAAAATTATATAATACTCGAGTAGCAGTAAGACTGAAGTGGCCGGCAGAGGTGTGGTGCACGTACAATCATTCTCTTGTGGGCTAATATTAGTTTTTGGGTAGGCATACGCCTTGGGTTTTTACATTTCCGCCTCCCCCCCCCCCTCTCTCTCTCTTTCTTTCTCGATACGAAATTGTAGAGAGCTAGATAAGAATTTCTTTCGTCCTTGATACTTGAGCATCGTGGACCCTGCCTGGGAATACTCAGGGTAGTGAATTCAACGAGTTGGTTCACACATTCTGAGTATTACTGGGTCCTTCTTTTGGTGATGTTAGAGATTTCAAAGGCTGATTAGACCTGCTTACACCTGAGTCCAAAACATTTTAGGCCAGCTGAATCAAAAACATTCTACGAAGGTTCATTCTGTCATCAAATGAATGTCATTAGCAACAACAACAAGCAATGACAACAACCATTTCGAACTCAGACCGCCAGTGTGGACAGCTTATTCTCTCCCATCCACTGCCAATGCAATTTTTATAAGCCAGTAGTGCGCCCTTGGGAACGGGGGGCGGTATAAAGTACGTGTTTTGACCGACAGTTCGACCACTAATATTACGCCAGATCTGGCCAAACCCATGGGTACACCGTCTCCTGCTTATATCATTCTACCAAAGTACATAGCTATTCAGAAAACAGGCTTCAGAAATCACACCAAGAGGAACAGACTTATAATCCACCCATCTGTCTGGAGCGTTGGGTTCATTTGGAAAGTTCGGTAACCCTGGCTTTGAAAATGAACCGCGCAGTTGCTTACAGTCTAGAATATATGTGTTACATATCATTAATATCATTATCCTGTAGGCGCCCAACCCCTGCCTGTACATGATCAGATCCACACCTTAATTTGTTTAGTCCTTCAGGTGTAGCCGCTGTTGTTTACCAGATACTGGCATTCTCAGACAAGGCCATCAGACAGATTAAAATTAATTACATACAGTACTACTGTACTTATTCACAATTATGTCTCATTCGAGACATTGACAAAACATATCAATTACATGACCTCTGAAGGTTAGGTTTGAAAGGGCTTTTTGGCTGGGAATGTTAAAGCAACATAGTATGTGGGAAACGTTGTTTTATAAATGATGCAGGGTTAGAGATAAAAGTACGTCACAAATAAAGAAAACATGTTTTTACTTAGTCACTCCTGGCATAGAAACAACAAACTTGAACTTAAGAGGTGGGATGTGGGCTGCAGGTGAGAAGTCAAAGGATACACGGAGTTAGCAGTGTAGCTATCATTATCGTGAGCTATTTAAATAGAGCAATTAGCGACGTTGGAAAGTTAATGACACCGGTGAGGTAACCAGGATGGTTAATGAGGAAGCTTCCTTGGTGTGTAGACTGGCATTGTGACGGTCAGGCTTTGGTTACAAAAGACCGTGTAGCAGCGTCTTGTCGTTAGACGGTTCCCGTGTTTGACAAACAATGCCTCCCCTTCCCCTCTTTTCCCAAAGCAGTGTAACAAATTATGCAAGATATTACGAACGTCCGCCCTTGATGTGACAAACACAAGGAGTTGACCATTCATTTCTGTTGTGAGCACATCCCTCTATTGACGTAAAAGGACACTGCGATCAGTCTGCCCGTTGTCCATCTATAGGTCTTTCTTCTTGTTTCGGGGGCATGACGTAGTATACACTCCTATAAAACGCCATGCTGTTGTTTCGAAGGTGTTTATTGCACTGATACTGACTTGGGACTCAGTTATCTCACCTTGTTATCTACCCCTGCTCTCAAAAAGTTTCATGGACGAAACTTGCAATGAGTTCAGATTATTGCTGACTGATGCCGTAAAATTTAGAAGAGCTGATCAACAGACTGCTTTCCAGTACGGGCATTTTAAAATGCAAGGTAAAAAAGAAATCTCACCTAGGGCACGCAGTCGTGAACTCTTCAAATCTCAGCTCAGAGCAAGTTTTGACCCGTTTTACCAAAACCACCCAAACGTCCCCGAGTGAACGGGCATGCTACAGTTGAACTGAGGGGTCACTGACTTCATTTTCAGCCACGGAAGAGGCAGAGAAGGTGGGGTGGAGAGGCGCGGACTGAAGGCATGGAGAGGACACACTCGGAGATCATGAAAGTGCACAGAAAAATGTAAGGAAGAATTTGTACGCCTATAGTTCACCTCTACTTTCATGATTAGGTATACTACTAGTACCAAAAGCTAGATGTTTCTAACCACAACAAGAAACGAATATTTCTTTCCAGTCCAGAGCCTCACTATGTGATATCTACATGTATTATTATTGACGCCATAAGACAATAAAGCGTGAGGTTAGATTTGAACAACTATGGAAAACCGGAGCTCTTTACTATAGCGTTACATGTTTTAGTGTTTGCCTTGAGTTGTCGACACAATATACCGTTACTGAAAACTCCCTATTTATGTTCTTCGCTTCCATCTGAAATCATGGCAAAAATCATAATTTGGATTAGATCTATAGGTTTAGTGGAGGAAAGGAGGGTCAGCCTGTCGGTCTCATTTTAGCGGTTTTAGCTGGGTAGGCAACCAGTCCAGAGAAACCAAAAGAAATCAAAACCTTTGTATTTATAGTAAGCAGTTTGTTTTACACGAGAAACAATATATTAGTATCTACCCCCCCCCCCCCACACCTTTTCTCCCCTCTCTCCTGACTTCAGTCAAAATTCATTCCAACAATTGCAAAACAAAGGCTCAGTAAGTTGTTCGACATTGTCCACAAAAAGGCTGTTATCTGCTCCTGTGGTACAGATAGCATTATGGTTTCTTTTGAGGCAAAAGATATAACACGTTTGATATTGGTTGATTATTTTGACAAAACACAAATCAACAACTGCATTCACGTCGTACTCTTGTCTTATACAAACAAATACTTTCACAGTCAAATTTATAAAATTGTTGGAAATCAGCTATTTACAAAACCAGTCCGCAACCACAATGACAGATTCATTCAAAGACATTCATAACATGCTGTAATATTAACAGCACTGTGCTGATTAGGAATGCTAGTAATCAACTTGTTGTTTTGCAGTGTTCGTGAAGACGGGGGGCATGCAAGTAGGCACGTACGGACCCAAGCGTCCAGGCTGTTATAGCACTGGGGACGGACCCCCCCCCCCACCCCCCAGCCGCAAAATGAAAACTGGACGCTCGCTGGGCGACGAGGTCGACGTAATTCATCGACCATATCAATGTGTCCATGACCTTGTTAGGACATCGGGTGACGCCATCCTCAGCCGCAAACAACAGAAGTGGTGTAGATGTTGTAAGCTTACATGCTCTCTGCTAGCACACCGGCCAGCAAACACTGGGGAATCGGGATTACGCTCACCGGCCTTCCACTCCGCCGCCGCGACTTTCAACATTCTTGAGTAACCCATGGCGGTGAAGGCGATAATATTGTGTGGTTCCGTCTCTGTTACATGGCAGTCATTTTCTACCACGAATATTATTTGTCCAGGCTATCGTTCATAAACACGAGGATTTGGTCTTGCCGCAGCTAAAGGCAGAACTTGTAATATCTTGCTCTATCAGAGATTACAACATCTCCTTGCACTTTAGGTCTTGTTTTCGTTTTGACATCACATGCGAAAGGATCGTGGACTCTCGGGTGCCAGACCAACAGACTTTGCCTCAATCATTTAATAAAAACGAGTTTTTAATGTATCTCGAATTGGCATATCCATATAAGCAGCCAAAGTTGATGGGTTCATTATCTTCTCGAAAATTAGGCTCTGCAGGAACTAAAGTACAAGGCCTGGAGTGGGCAGAGAGAGAGAGCCATCAAACTGAATAGAAAGCCAGGGAATATCTAGATTTTGGTTTATGGACTAAACACTCGTCCTTGTTAATGAATGTAACATTGGCAAATACTTCGAAATATAAAAATCGTAAAAAAAACTAACAAAAAACTTTTGTAGCATCTACTTGTGACCATGGTAACCGTGGCCTCTAACGATGTTTTTCCCAGCGTTTCATCGCTATCGTTTTAATTATTATCCGTCTTTTCGTCCTGATGACTTGCTTACATTGCAGGCATCCGTATCCACCAAACTGTTGTAGGTCATTGTCTAACGTCTGAGAGGTAGCAAAGGACAGGTCCGCAGGTGGTGTAACTGTAAGCTTGCTGGCCAGACAGTACTTGCTTACCAAGAATTGACAACCTCATGGTGTCTGAATGAGAATTGTTATTTGTTCCATTGATTACTTCGGTAATTAGCGTTCAGACAAGGAAGGGGGTGAAACAGTTGAAAGTGTGAGACAGGACAGAGAGAATCAAAAGTTAAAAAAAAAATAAAGTGCAAACACACATAAAGTACCCTGGGCCAATTGTATCTGTGTAGAGTGAAAAATAAAGTGTAGCCATTTAAAAAAAAAAAACGACAAACAAGAAGAACAACAATAATAACAATAAAATACAACAAAAGAAAACATAATTTCAAACAACTAAGTAGATGAAACGATATTTTACGCCACCAGAGTACAAAAACGCGATTTGTGTGATAAATGAATAAGCAGATAAAGTGCAATATCAACATATTGTTAGAACTAAAATCTACACAATCTTTACACATTTGTCAAAAGAAAAAAAAAAACAAACTACGAGACCTAACGACTAAAGTGATACATTTTTCATATAAGAAAAAAGAATTAGGCTACAACTGTTATTAAAAAAGAGATAAAATTTAAACAGTTGCAAAGGTGTCTTCAAAGAGATAAAATAGGACAATATCTAAAATTTATGAGTCTCCACAAACTCTGGACAATGGATTGAAACTGTCTCCAGTTAATGGAAGAGAATAATAGTTTGCTGGCTGGGATAGAGTATAGAACTAGCTCGGAGACTGAAATGAAAGAGAAAAATGGCTAGCTGACCGAGGCAAAAGACAAAAACTAGCTAGCTGGTTGACATTACGGAAATAAATAGCTAGCTGGCTGTGGTCAAAGATAAAAATAGCTAGCTGCCTACCCGAGAATTCGAGATAACAAACTGAAAGAAAAGATGCAGTCAGTCACATGAACCGCTACTGACTGACTGAACGTAGCGGTCCATGTGACTGACTGAACGAGAGAGCAGCAAGGTGTTGAGCAAGCAGATGAACGGGTTACTGTAGAAAAAAGAAGAATTACAGATACTGTAAACAAGACAGTGAGAGCAAAAACAAAAACAACAACGTAGATTCATAAATAAATAAATGAATACATGAAAATACTGATTTACCCAAAAGGGAAAGAAAAGGGTTTTCAGTAAATACGAACTACATAAGAACGAATAGGCTATACTACTGGTGAGCGATCAGTATGTACATCTGTGAACACGTGAACATCAGCACACATGCGCAAGGATTTTCCATCAGATCTAACTTGCTGCGCAGACTTCCACTAGTTTACAACACTGAACACCCAACAATCTTTCATACGGCGGCAAATCGATCTTATGTTGAAATAGCAGTAGCGGGACGCAAGGGACTTGCCTGGAGATTGAAATCTCTAACCAACAACGATTATCGGTACTGTCACATAAAAGAGTACTAAAGAAAGATAACTAGATAAAGTCATTGACTTCGAATCGCGTACTCTATAAACTGTTGCCACGGCAACCAAATAGTCTGAACCAAGTAACTTAGTTACAAAATTAAATTCAACAGAAAATGTTCTCTTGTTTTCGGTTAATTTAAACTTGATTTGTATGCAAAAACATACACACCAGTTTCGACATAATTTATCGAAGGATACATTACCCTACATTAAAAAAAAAACAACAACTGCATTAAGGGAAATATATATGGGATTGATTTCAATACTCTCCCATTTATCAATTTGCTTACTGGCTGAAAAATCCCACCACATATAATGAGAACGATGAACATGGCAGAAAATTAACATTATATGCAGAAGGAAATGGAAAACTGTGTGTATAATACATAGATATATCCTGTCCTGCCGACCTCCATTTTAACTGTATGTTGGAAATCAAAATCAGGTTACAGTCTATCAAAAAATCAGTTCCATACGATTTGGTGTGAAATACAAGCTCTTGCAAAATTTCAAATAAATTCAACAGACAATTTGCGAGAAAATCGATGTCGAACCCGCTCGTTCTGAAAAAGACTTATACAGTTAGAGTTTTGTATACATTGATTATTTCTCGATGTTCACTGGTTAGTGGTATGTAACATTCAACACCTGGAAGCAATTTTTAGACGCCCGACTAGTAATAAATTTGTGGTCCGTGTTACACCCAATTAGAACTTTCTCATTAAATGATTGGCTACACGACGAGGGTCAGGGCAGGGCGCGATTACGATTTTGTAGACCCCTGGGCTACATTTACTGTGAGCCCCCCCCCCCCCCCCCCAACCAAAGCAAGAATTTCATATTTTTGAAATCAGTTTATTCAACTTATAATGTCATGTAATTGTTATATATTCTATAATAGCTATCAACATTTTAATAAAAGTAAAAATGGCCTGCAAATAAAAATTGAAATAAGGTTTTGATAATAATTTCACTTAATCCATGGAGGCCCTCGGCTGGCGGAGACCCCTGTGCTGCAGCCCCTAAAGCAGTTGCCTCACTCCCACACTGGGCCAGGGATAGAATAAAGGTTGGATTTTATGGCCAGTGTGTGGCGCATAGTTACTGTAACTGCTGTACATAATAACACATGGCGATGTACGAAACGTGAGTACTTTACAGTGTTGCAAGGAATGGCAGTCCGATCCAAAAGCGTAATGTTTGACATTTGCATGAGATATAGGCTAGTTATGGTAATCATCACCCGAGACTGTGGCTTCTCACCACTGCAGAATATAATTAGTTATCGTAACTACCAGACAGTTGATAACCAATATATCACTGACGCCTGCTAACAATGCAATATATCCGTTGAAGCAGCCATTCGGTTCCTACAACCTCCCATAACAGATAATAATAACAATAAAGTAGATGTACATAATATAGCGCGCTTATCCTGTCGGCTCAAGGCGCTTTACAGAGACAAAAGCTAAATAATAACCCACTTTCATAAGCAAACATACGTATAAAATACAACTACACATGCGCGCGGTGGGATGCACACACGCACACACGCAATACACACTCTATTTACTAGACATGGGAAGAAGATTCCATCAACAGCCGAACTAATTTTTTAATAAATGGGGTTTTAAACTATTTTATCATTAAGATAAGTGTACCATTGTATGGTGGAACAAAAAATAGTTACATCCGGTCAATATACCAATGATTTCTCTAGTTACATCTCCCCACACATAAAGTTTTTGGGCTTAGTCATTGGGACTGTGGTCCAAACAGCAGTAAAATTCGGAAGTTTTCTTCTTGGAGGACAGATTGCCCACTACAATAACCTGAAAGTTAGCTTCCCGTGCTCTCAGATTTAAATTTTGGCAAAAGGCTAATCTGTCCTTGTAGTCATTTTCAACCCAGAGCTTACTTTGGCAACATGGCTGAAGTTTCATTAACTGAAGACTACGATCATACTGTTTTTGTTTTGTTTTTCTAGTGCAGATAGATCTAATCAACATAACAGAGGGTTTCCGTCGATGTGTCACCGAGACACTAAAACTGTTGGGGATGTTTCAGAAACAGAACACTACTGCCGGTACAATTGTCATTTGTTGCTAACTTTAAAAAAAAATCATGAGGAATGTGCATTCTGCATGAAATCTCGTTGTCAAGAGCGGTCAGCAATTTCCCGGCCAAAATTGCTAGAATCGCAGTCCGGTGATAACAAATACTTGGCTAATTTTATAGACCAGAAAGCAGTCATTGTTATCTTTCACATGAAACTGCTCCAATGCTCTCAAGAAAAATCACAACTAAGTTCCCGATTCAGGCTTTTCTTTTTATGGCACCATCACAACACAAAACTACTCAGGTCATATAATTAGGCTACTCATCTTCATACATATAATATATATATATTTTAAAACTGGACACAGTACCCATACCATGCACCGACCTATAATTATATCAAGATCGAATCGTCAGTGGTAAATAACAAGTTACAATCTTGGTTTTAGGATAAACGTTTGATGCATTTTGTACGTGTTTATCGAGAAATCAGCACGCACTCGCTCTAAAATAGCGCTTCTGTGTTAAACTGCCCTTCAAACCTACTCGTTTCAATCATTTTAGAACACAGAATCTCACGCGCTCACACGATCAGAATACATATAAAGTTATAATCTAAAATAAAATCAGCTCAATTGTAAAAGAGTTCAATTCTACACAAAACATAGTTACAAACGAGTTCAGCCTGGAGCTGTCTTTTAAATACGGAAAAAAAACCAAAACGCATTTTCTTAGGGTAGAATTAAAAAGTATGACAGGAAATTTCCTTCTGCATCTCCATTTCCAAATTGCTGATCGAAACTCAACTTTAAAAATCACGTGTGTTTTCCCTGAATCAGTGAGCCAACCAGTTCTTTTAACTATATGTATGAAAGCATCTTCAATACCGTCTCACAGTTTAGTAACACAGTCCATCTTGGGCTTGCTGGTGCCAGAAAAATGTGTCCAGGATTCACGTGTTTCGACTGAACTTGCTCACATAACCTTTGCCTTTGCGATCAATGTCATCACGTAAGCTACAATCAGATCCAATTATTTTTATCTGGCCTGCTGATATTTATCTCTGACGTCAGAACAGGCCACTGACTCGGGGATTCTGGGTGGTAATTGTTATTTCCTTATTAATATGAGCTGGATGTGGCAATGTCGTCCAACTCAAACGACGGAATCTAATGAATGTACTCTGTCTGCGTTGGTTACAAAATACCGAATTTTGTTTAGTGTCAGTTGTTCTCAGACATATATTCTCTTCAAGTTTCCCTCACTCAATCTCCTTTTCCTATGTCTTCCACAATCTTCCTCTCTTATTTTTTTTGAGTATAAAATAGTGGCTTTTCTTTCGGGTCAGTGTTGTTCTAAGACTCACTCTATCTCCTTTTCCTGTCTTCCACCGCTCTCCTCTCTTACTTTTCTGTGTACTAAATAGTGGCTTTTTCCCATGCCCATCTTATTCTGTCAGTTCTTCTCAGTAAGTCATAGTCCCTTCATTTCACTCATTCTTTCTCCTTTTCTGTGTCTTCCACTGTTCTCCTCTCTTACTTTTCTGGATAC
The DNA here is from genome assembly GCA_963931925.1 of Onchidella celtica. Lineage (NCBI taxonomy): Eukaryota > Metazoa > Mollusca > Gastropoda > Systellommatophora > Onchidiidae > Onchidella > Onchidella celtica. The sequence continues at coordinate 23,131,690 of OZ007571.1, forward strand.
AGTACACTGGCTTTTCTCCCATTTCCGCCTTATTCTATCAGTTATTCTCAGTAAGTCTTATTCTCGGCATGCTCCACTCGTTCTATCTCCAGTACCTGTGACTTCCATAGGTCCCTTAAGTTTCTCTATGTTTGCCTGGCCTCATTCTGTCGTTTAACAATTTTCCTTGTCAAATATGAACCTCCAGAACGACTGTGTGATAGACTGTCTAACCAACTAATTCACCGACTGACTCACTCAGTACTTGACTATACTAGAAACTTACACATTAATTCATTATTTGATTGTTCGTTTCTTCACGATTCATATCCATTCATTATGTGTATCTATCATGTATAAAATTCATGATACACGGCATCAGACATAGCAACTGTCTCTGGGGTCTTCTCTTTTACTTATATAATACTTTTTGGATACTGTTTCTCTCTCTCTCTCTCTCTGTCTGTCTGTCTCTCTCTCTCTCTCTCTCTCTCTCTCTCTCTCTCTCTCTCTCTCTCTCGCTTTGTCTGTCTGTCTGTCTCTCTTTCTCTGTTTGTCAGACAGTCTGTCTGACTGACTCTCTCCTTTCTAATTTCGGCCACAATGACCAACATTATTCTGACCTAGACTACATGTAGAATCTCGAGCGACCTTACAAAGTATTTCCCAAATACCTTACCTTGACAATAATGCGTTTCTACACGCAACAGTCCAATCAGTAACCATGGATCAACACCTAATAACAAGATTTATAAGACTCACGTGTACCGTGAACCTGGTGGAACATATGGACCTGTTTTTTTTTTGTTTGTTTGTTGTTTTTTTTTTCGTCAAGAGGAGGCGGGTCTCTGGGAATGGGTGCATTCCATTGGCTTTAGAAAGGTTGGGGACTCACTCACCGACATTGGTACAAAAACGAAGGTTGTTCGCTTAAACAGACAAGTATTTGCATGTTTATACACATGCACCGAAATACACCTCATACACATGAATACTCTGTCACAAATCTTTATTATATAAGAAAAAACAGAAAAAGTCGCCCAGTCTTTTTTTACAAGACCTACCGTCGCTCATATAGCGGGAAAGTTACAAGCAAATAGATCCAAGACACAATACACTGTGTGGTAGGATAAATCATTAAACTGCTGCATATATACACACAAATACCAACATGAAATAAGACCTACTGTAACACAATTATGTACACAATACAAACGCAAGTAATTTGATTCTAATATCAGTTTATTAAATAATGATTACTGTACGTATTCAACAGTAAACCCTCAGTTTCATATGGTTTCAGCGCTGATCGGCAGTCTGGGTACACAATAGTTGACTTGTTTTTCTTTGAGAAACCCGCAATTTTCGTCATGCAAAAGTAAAAGCCAGTCTGGCGATCCATTTGTTCACGCCAGATCATCGGTATAGCAATAGGCAGTTTCTGTCGTTGGCCATTAAACCACCTCAATAGTCCAGAACAGCTAGCCATGCAACTCATATGAGGCGCCCACGGTTTTGTCTTGATCACTAATTTCACATCCGAAATAAAATCAGTATGCAGGTTTCATTTTACTTGTCAACTTTTTGTGCTGATCTTGTGGAGTAATTTTCCACATATATAACAAAAATTGTCAGGGTGATTTACACAGCCTCTTAATACAGTGCTCATTGTCTTATCAAAGACTAAATGAGCCTAGAGAGCTGACATCCCTCTACCACAGTCGTTTAGTAGTGTATAATTATCTATGACCATAATGTGGCAACAATAAAACAGTAAGCCCAGTGTAGAGCAATATACCATCTTGACTGCATCAGCTTGATTGCATCATTGAAGGTGATTCTTTTTATTCATCGCATTATTCCATAACATTGCACCATTCCTATAATCATTTTACAGTTGGAGGAATTGCTGGACAAAATGTGTATTCAATATTGCATAAAAATCTATTTTTAGACATAAAATGGCTAATAATAAAAAAATATGACGTGACAGAAAAAACAAAACACCGGTTTTCAGATTTGAAATCAGCGTGTACCAGAAAACATAATTGGTGGCCAAGTGGCAAAATCTTTGTTGACCAGTGTAATGAAGTCTATACATGTAGAATGTCATTAAAATTTAGACTTCATGTATCTTTAACCCTCAAGGGCCCAGGCATAGACCGACTTATTCAAACCTTCTGAACTTTGCAAAACTGATCTTAAAAGGCCCATTTATGTACAAACAAAATATTGTAAATATTTGTCCCCTTAATAAATCAATAGAGCTTAAAAAAGGGACAAAAAAAAAAGGAGGGAGGGAGGGGGTGGGGGGGGGGGGCTTCCATGGGATACAAAAAACGGAATAGCACTAATACCTGTATATTTTAAAATTTTAATAACTGAAAATTTGTATTTGTATTTGTATTTGTATAACTCTTTAATCCCATTTTGGGAAATTTGCCTTTGTGCCATTGCAGCCTAGTTACAACTGGAGCAGGCAAGCCGTCGCCGCAGTGCAGAGCCGGTCGGCGGTTTTTTTTTGGGGGGGGGGGGCTGACGGAGGAGGGGGGATGTTAGGGATGAATTTTATTTAATTTTGCCCGGGCAGCGGCCTGTTCGGCCTGCTCTTTTCGATTTCCAACTGCCAAGGTATCTTTAACGTGCGCAACGTGCACACGGGCCCTCCGAATTTTTCGTCCTTATCCGAGAAGACTAGGTACTCGATCCTACCCCCAAATAGGACCAGGGACACGAAAGTATGAGAAAAATCCCAAACTCCCAACATGCCTGCACCGGCCGGGTTTTGAACCCGGGACTCTTGGCATGAGAGGCGAGCACCTTGCCTCTAGACCACCTAGTCCCAAATGTAGGAATATATGTAAATAAGCTCACCTTTTTTTTTTTTTTTAAATTCAATGTCACATCATCTCCATTTATGCTTTTTGCCCCTTCCTTTTTTTTTTTTTAAACCACGTCAATCTACGTGGAAAGGAAGTTGCATGGGGAAAAAAATGAGCAGAATATGGCATAAAGACTGAGGGGGGGGGGGAAGGGAGGGGACCGAGGTGGTAGCCTGGAAGGAAACAATCGAGACAGAAAACAGAAAAAAACAAAGTCAACCGAATGAGAAATTTCTTTCTGCAAACCGTGCACCTGGAAAGAGGAGAAGAGAAAATTATACGGGGCTTATTTCTCCAGCCCACCTATTGACGTCATTCTGAGCTGAGACGACACCAGCGTTCTCTTCACCAGCCTATTAAATGTAAAAAAATATCAAAAATGTCTTGTTCAACTTTATTGGCGATCGTATCTCACTGCATCACTGCTACTTGTTGAAATCCAACACGCTTTCTGCTACAACTTTGAAATAGAAACATTGGGTAGTGTATGTGACCGAGTATCTTTTGAAATGAACGACCAAAATTCTAATTGTCGAAAGGAGCTTTAAAATTTGGGTGAGATCCGAAACGAAACAATTAAACAAAAAGAAATGAAAAATCGGTCATGTCAGCGTGTGCAGGTCTTCAACTTATCTAAAAATACAAAATAATGGCAATTTTCAACTTGAAAGCTGAAGCAGTAAAATTAGCTCAAGATAAATTGTATGATCGTGTGCTCCTTCTTTATGTGAATCACTGCGTGCAATTCGAGCGAACTAAATGACAAAAGTTAGCTTGTATTGCGGCTTTATTGTCTTCTGGTGTTGTTGTTGTTGTTGTTGTTTGTAACAAAATGCCGCGTAATGACCGTCCACTTGCCCGTTCGATCGGTCCACCTTCCTGATCTATTGTTCGAAGTTATGTCTCAGGCTACCTGCGGGTGGAGCAATTATCTCTGACTCGTCCACCTAATACCCCAGCGTCCGAGTTTGGCCACCGTAGAATCTGTTACGATGTTGCTATCCTAAATGTTACGGATTTGGGGGGAATCCGTCTACTTACGATTTCGACTGCATTTAAATCGAGAGGTACTTAATATCTAATCTTTCGTACCATGCCACACACTAAGAACAATCTGAATAAGTTTCATAAACAGACCTGCAGGGCCACAAATTTAATTACATTAAATACCCTAACAATTTTGTCTAGATCTATTATATAGTAAAGACAACATCAGCAGCATCAAATCCAAATTCAATAATACCTCACTAGAATTCTACTCTAGATTCCTATAATATTATTATACTTCTGACTCACTAACAATCTAAGTACTAATTATATATATCTCAGATCTGGTCTGCCTACTATATATCAATCAATACACTAATATGGTCTCTGGCGACAATGTCATCTCAGCCATTTGTGCCTAACGCTTATAATAATCGAGCCCGTCAATACAAACTGACGTAGTTAAGTCTAGAGATCTACTCTAGGATGGGCTGGCAATTCCCAGCCTCATCCAGACAAATCAATCACAATTCACAGATGTGTATGCCATACATTCATACTAGTTGCAAGTCTATATATATCTTTATCTTGCATACTTGGGTAGCACTCCTAGTATATGCGGCAATCCTGTCCTACTGGATAACTTATGTTCAGCTCCTCGTTCATGGTTGAGTCATCAATAGACAAACACTTACGATTATTCCCTGGTGTTAGAGACCAGGGAACGATGGACAATAGCGGTGGGCATATCTCATTCAGGCATATGGATTCATCTCAAATGTCTATAGTGGACTAGACATGAGTCGTACAAAACTTTATGATTCTTCAGGCAGAATCGTGCCGACGCCTGCACAGATTGGAGTTTTCTGTATGGAGTGCAGGATATATGTCTGGGCTGACTTTTATACTGTCTAGCCACCTGCAACTACCGTCCAAATCCCTAGATTTCATTGGTGCATCCATGCGAGCTCATCTCGCAGTATTAATATATTCTATGTGGGAGTCGGTCACGGCCTCGCATTAAAACAGACAAGGTCAATTTAAAATGTCAAAACAACTACTGAAATCTTTAAACCCTCGTGCTTTCTACATTTTATGCACGAATTTCTGAACGCGACTAAGCGTCTTAAACTATCTATCCTTATTCGCCCCTTCTCTTCCCTTCTAAGTGTTCATCAAAATCACGGGGTCGAGAACGGCTCTGTCACTCCTAGCTATACATTTATTCTATCTCGCCCCACTTTCTTTCCATCTCTAAAACAAAAGTGTTTCAAACAAACTGTTCACGAGAACAGCTCAAGGACAAATTACGCTGGTTAGAATTAACAAGTCGTGAAAATTTACTCACTGAACGTCGTGACCTAGCACGGCATTTAGAAGACATTGTGTTCGTGACAGAATCTTTGTGCACGTTTTTATGGCTCACGAATTTGAGCTATGTAGAACCGCCCAGTTTTCCCCTCTGTAATTTTCTGTAATTTTGAGTTTCTGTATATATTCCAGAGCAAATCTGGAGTAGTCAGACCGCTTGCGATAGACTCACTGCGAGGTCCTGCTCGTGCGAAGCAGTGTACCTGCCTGTTAGAACTCAGGCGTGTATTTACAGTGTCTATTAAGGCCTGTATTAAAATTTAGCTCGTGTGGAGCGAGGTCCTGCTCACGTAGAGTGGTGCACCTGTCTGTCGTTCTTATTGTAGGACACAGACGTATATTAACATAGCCTATACGGTGTGTTAAGTTAGCTCGTGCATAGAGCGTTTATGACTTTCAAGTTCGCGTAGGACTTAGTCATAGTAAATTACTGTATTTCTTGCTTTGTCAAAGCATGAAATAAGCTCGGTTAGAGCGGCGTGTGAGTCTAAGCTTAAAGTTAAAGGTAGCTCATGTACGCGGTGCATATGTTGCACATATCTTAAGTTCTTAAGGAACTCGTTAATTTCCAGTGTTGTACTCGCTTCTTGTGGCAGTGTTAGACCTGTAAGTCTCAGCGTGACCAGGCAGGCTTCTGTCCGCGTGTAGGGCATTGTACCCGGCGTTTCTGTTATTGTACAGAACAGCGGGAAAGCTAGAGGCCAAGACCATAAAGTAACCACCTGTTTTAAAGTATCCTGTGCATATTGTTAGGACATTTCGATCCTGTTGTGTATCCTGTGACTGTGACCAGAGCCTTATCAGGACATTAGAAATATATAATTCTAGTAGTCATCTTGTGGATGTGGACAGTGCTTTTTATGTGGAGTAAGGACATATTTGTAATTGAGTGTATCCTGTAGCTGTGCCCAGGTGTAACAGGGCGACAGACAGGCAAGGTATAGCTAGCGTGGGAAGATAGCTAACGGCGGGGAGACAGAGTTATTGTAGGCCAGAGGGGGAAAGTAGCCGATGCAACTGAAGCGCTTTGACACCCGAAAAGGGTAGTGTTTACTTGACCGCCGTACTTGTCGATCAGATCACCTGGGAATTGCTTGGGGGGTAGAGCTGTTTCAATAGTATTTGACGTGGAGCCGACGGGGGTGGCTATTAGGATAACTAATGTACACTCGGTGAGCGTCTTGGGACGCTACCTGACTGGGTATAAATCCCCGAACGCTCCTTCCAACTTCAGACCGCTGAGAGCACTCACCAGCTTCGTGCCGAAGAGGAGACCACAACCGCAACTGTAACTTTGTACTAGTCTTGTGAGTGGGGAAGGTCAGGGAACCCGCAAACATCCTTTGTCAGAGCGTGGTATCTTTGGTATCTTGTCGGCATTTGGGCTGTTGCTGAGTGGTAAGTTAATTGTACGATGTATGTGTATTTTACTTAATGTTCATGATTGTAGAACCTAAATCTAGTGGGTTTACTTTGGTATAACTACTGCCTCTGAGAGAGTCACGGAAACGCCGTTATATATATGTTACGAAACCTTATAGGATGGGGTCCGTTAGAGAGAGCGTTATTCTTCGTGGGGAACGTGTAAATATCATTAAAACTGTATTGATCGTTTATTCTATTGCCTATATGGGAGCCTATGGAGTATGGGAGCTGCAGCCTGACTTATAACAGTGTCAGCGGTTAAAAGTGTTAATGATGAATATCCGTCATGGAGTAAGTATGGAAGTCATGCCTTCCAGCAGTAGATTAGGACTTTGCGATTGTTTTTCTACAGAGGAGGAAGAACAACACCTTCTTGGCTTCTCAACTTCTTGTACTTTGATTAACGACATCGTGGCTTCTTGGCTTCCCGACCTATTGGTACCTGCCGATACCTGTTGATCTAACTGCGCAGTCAAGCCAGGGTAGAGAGGAAGAACCAGTGCCCAGATAGCGCCATACACCCCTAAAGGAGAGGTTTCCTTATGCTGAATGTTCCCATGTGTTTTATAAAATGTGCTAGAAATTGAATATTACGAAGCCATTTAATTAGCATGTACTGATTTGCATCAACTTCATTCCATCGAAATTCACATGAAATTGTATGACCTATGTTCCTATTATTATTGAATGAATTAATAATTATTGTATATATGTAAACAATACAGATATCGTTTGTTATAACTTATAGAAGAGAGATAGTCGATTATTTAGTGTGTTTGTGCCGTGCCCATCACGGCTGGTGTCAGAAGAAAGTTAGTGAGAGAAAGTGGAAACATCACAATGGTGTCAGAAGTGGGATCCTGCTAGTAAATAACATTTAATTTTGATCTGGGTCGTGTCAAGGGGCTATTGTGTGATTGTGTGGACAGGTCATCTGCCCTGAGGCGAGTGAGAGAGATTGACATTTAGTGCCTGGGACATGCTCTGATTTTACCTGTGCATTGACTGTTCAATTTTATCTTTTGTCACAGAGAAAATTGTTGTTTGCTATTGCAGGAATATTGTTGTTAACTTCACAGTTACGATCCACGCTTTATTGTTAGCTTTGTTTACAGGTCAATTGCTGATGGACTATCTGGGCGCACTGAAGCTTGCCAGACAAGAAGGCATTAGTGATGAGGAATTCAAAATTAGGTGGGACGAAGAGAAAGCCCAAAACCGAGAACAAAGGGCTATCGAACGAGAAGAAAAGGAGCGCGAACGAGAAGAAAAGGAGCGCGAACGAGAAGAAAAGGAGAAGGAAAGACAATTTGAAAGGGAGAGAATGGAATGCGAACGGGAACTAGCCAAAAACGGGTGTCACAATGGTAAAGGGAATGGAAAATCTGCTGCCCCGAAGGTACCTAAAATTGCCATTTTTGATGACTCGCGCGAGGATCTCGACTCGTATTTGAAAAGATTTGAAAGACTCGCGCAGGCAAATGATTGGGAAGAAGACACCTGGGCAGACATGTTAGGGGCATTGTTAACTGGCAGGGCGTTAGATGTTTATTCCGGTCTCAGCGATGAAGACAGTAGGGATTACGAGAAGGTAAAGAAGGTGTTGTTCAAGAAGTATCACCTCACGGCAGAGGGTTATAGGCGTAAGTTTAGGGAGAGTCGTCTAGATAAGGACGAAACTTATACGCAGCTGTCCGTGAGATTGCAGAGATATTTTGAGAGGTGGGTAGACCTCTCAGAGGCAGAGAGAACTATGGAAGGGATTACGGATCTGTTAGTCAGGGAGCAGATGTTGAAGATTGTCGACTGTAATCTTTCCATATATTTGAAAGAGAGGGACCCCAAGTCCGTGCATGAGTTAGTTGAGATGGCGGACTTGTATAGTGAGGCTCATCAGTCGAAGCGAGGGCTGGAGCAACAGCAGAAGTCAGGTAAGAGGGTTGAGGAGAGCAGAAGTAAGGGTTTAGGAGTGAGTAAACCGGTATGCTTCAACTGTGGCTCTCCCAATCACCTGAGTAGGCAGTGTGACCAGGGCAGGACGAAGAAGGGTGCTGCTGCCACTGTCGAGGACAACCGAGGTAAGTCCCAGCGTGAGAGTGGGCGTGGTTGTTTTGTGTGTGGGTCACTTCTCCATATTGCGAGATTCTGTAGGAAGAGACAGAAAGAGACGACCGCAGTCGTACTAACCAGCGATGAGGAAGCCGATGACAGTCAGTGGGAGTCATCGGGCAGGGCGAATACTCAACCAGGGGCTGAGCAGAGTGTTGGGCCACAGACCTTCATTTCTTGGGAGACGGAAGGTAAGAGTATTGAGTTAGAAGGTTCGACAGAACATGAGCCCGAAGACGATGTTCCGGAGAATGATTTATCCGCTCCATTTTTGGAGAAGGGGAGGATAGGGGATAAAGAGATTACTATCCTTCGTGACACGGGATGCACGTGTGCGATTATAAAAAGGGACAAACTGCCTCCTAACAGCTTAACTGGGAAGAACAGGAGTTATGTCCTGATGGACGGGACGAGAAGGTCTGCTCCTGTCGCGGAAATGTGGGTAGAAACCCCATTTTATACTGGGCTTCTCAAAGCGCTAGTAGTGGAAGACCCAGTGGCCGATTTGATTATAGGAAACATAAAGGGGGCGTCTCTTGAGAAGATAAGTGTGGTACTCACGCGATCTCGCAAGGTGGAGATTGACAAGGAAGAGCATGAGTGTGAGAATGCGAGTGCGAAAGTGAGTCAGACCACAGATAATGAGGAGGCCAAGGGCAACTCAACGGAGGAGGTAAGGGTAGGGGCCAAGATAGGGGAACTCACACCAGGTGAGATAGCCCGGGCCCAGAGAGAGGACGAAACTTTGAGAGTTTTAAGGGAGAGAGCCACGTTGGAGCAATCGGCTGAGGTAGGTACTCACATAAAGGAGAGTAAGGGAATTTACTATCGGGTAAAGAAGGCCGGGGCTGGACGTGCTGATGTGGAGCAGTTGTTGGTACCTAAGCAGCACCGAAGTGAGCTGATGAAGATAGCTCACGAAGGAGTGTTCGGGGGACACTTAGGAATTTCGCGCACACAGGACAGAATAATGCAGTCGTTCTTTTGGCCTGGGATAGGTGCGGACGTAAGTCGTTTCTGTCGATCGTGTGACGCGTGTCAAAGGACATCCAATAAAGGTAGGGTGACAAAGGTACCCCTAGTGCCGACACCCCTGATCGACACGCCCTTTTCGCGCGTCGCCATAGATTTGGTTGGTCCACTTCCGCGTACGGAACATGGGAGATCGCGTTATATTTTGACGCTAGTAGATTATGCCACGCGTTTCCCGGATGCCGTAGCCTTAAGGGGGATATCAGCTGAGCAGGTCAGTGAAGCGTTAATGGAAATATTTTCTCGGTTAGGCATACCAAAGGAAATAGTTTCAGATAGGGGATCACAGTTTACCGGTGAGCTGATGAGAGAGGTCAGTGCACTTCTCAAAACGAAACAGATATTCTGCTCGCCCTACCACGCGATGGCCAATGGTCTGTGTGAAAGATTTAACGGAGTGCTGAAGAATATGCTTCGCCGAGTAGCTCATGACAGACCCAAGGACTGGGACAGAATGTTGTGTCCACTGCTGTTCGCGTATCGCGAAACCCCACAGGCCAGTACAGGTTTTTCGCCGTTTGAACTAGTGTTCGGTCGCCCTGTGAGAGGACCACTTGCAATACTGAAGAATCTGTGGACTGGGGAAGCGGAGTCAGAAACGAGGTCATCGTACGAATACGTGGTAGATATGAGGGAACGATTGGAGGATGCCATGAAAGTCGTAGCCGAGAACAGCAGCGTCGAAAAACACAGGCAGAAGAAATACTACGATAGGGGGGCCAAACAGAGGAAATTCCAAGTGGGCGATTCCGTCCTCATACTTCTCCCAAGTGACGGATCGAAACTACAGATGACTTGGAAAGGGCCTTACAAAGTAGAAGAGCAGAGAGGGTCAGTGAACTACATGGTGAACGTCAAGGGGAAGAGACGACTGTATCACGCGAATATGCTGAAGAAGTATATTGAGAGGGAAGACGAACAGGAAAACACAGAGGCAATAGCTGCAGCTATAATTGACGAGACCGATGAAGGAGAGGAAGCGACTTCGATGCCTCTGGAGACAGTCATGCCTAAGCTAGAACAGACCGAAACCTACAGGGATGTACAGTTAGGGGACACGCTAGATCAGGATCAGAGAGAACAGATGCAAGAGCTCATGGAAGAATACAAAGATATATTTACCGATGTACCGGGGCTCACTGACCTGATCAAGCACAAAATCCCATTGCTAGATCAAAAACCTGTGAAGGTAAGACCCTACCAACTACCGTACTCAACTAGAGAAGCTGTCAATGCTGAGGTAGGCAAGATGCTTGCGGCCAGAATCATCGAACCGTCCGAGTCCCCGTACAATAGTCCAATTGTATTAGTTAAGAAGCCCGATGGTCAACATCGTTTCTGCAACGACTACAGGCGGCTAAATGTTGTGACTGCCGATGACGCCGAACCGATGCCTGAGGTAGAAGCCATTATTTCCAATCTAGCGGAGGCAAAATATTTCACCAAGCTGGACTTGACAAAGGGCTTTTATCAAGTTCCGATGGCCGAGGAAGATAAACACCTGACGGCGTTCGCCACACCGTTTGGGCTATACCAGTACAGGGTCATGCCGTTCGGGTTGAAGGGATCCCCCGCCACATTTAACAGGCTCATGAGGAAAGTATTAAAAGATGCTGGCGAAGGGGTAGATGCATTTGTAGACGACTGTCTTATACACAGTGCAAATTGGCCTGACCACTTGGAACGTTGTCGGAATGTCTTCGAGCGACTGAGACGGGCAAATTTAAAAGCTAGACCTACCAAGACGCTAATAGGGATGACAGAAGTCGAGTACTTAGGCCATAAGCTGGGACAGGGGACTGTAAGACCGCAGGAGAGTAAGGTGCGAGCCATTGTCGACTGTGACCGACCGACGACCAAGACACAAGTGAGGAGTTTCCTGGGGCTAACGGGGTACTATCGGAAGTTTGTACCAAATTACAGTGCAATCTCGGCGCCGTTGTCAGACCTCACAAAGAAGTCCCAGGGCACAAAGTTCGCGTGGGGACACGCGCAGGAGAACGCGTTCAATGCCCTAAAAATTTGTTTGAGTTCCGAGCCGATACTACGGATGCCAGACTGGAACAAGGAACTGATTCTCCAGACAGACGCATCTAACCTTGGAGTGAGTGGCTGCCTACTTCAAGAAGACGAGGGTACGAAGTATCCAGTTGTATATGTTAGCAGAAAGTTGAAACCTGCGGAGAAGAACTACTCAACAATTGAAAAGGAATGCCTGGCCATAGTTTTCGCCGTTAGTAAGTTGCAGGCGTATCTGTATGGGAGAAACTTCGTGTTAGAGACGGACCACCGACCTCTAACTTGGATGCGAACTAAAGACCAGAAGAACGCGAGGGTAACTAGATGGAACCTGGCGCTGCAACCATATAACTTTCGAGTCAGCAACATCAGGGGGCGAGACGCTCTATGGGCCGACACTCTATCTAGATTACCAGTAGATTAATAATTTTATTAGCCGATTTTGCCAGGGAAAATCGACTTAAGTGGGGGCGATTGTAACAGGGCGACAGACAGGCAAGGTATAGCTAGCGTGGGAAGATAGCTAACGGCGGGGAGACAGAGTTATTGTAGGCCAGAGGGGGAAAGTAGCCGATGCAACTGAAGCGCTTTGACACCCGAAAAGGGTAGTGTTTACTTGACCGCCGTACTTGTCGATCAGATCACCTGGGAATTGCTTGGGGGGTAGAGCTGTTTCAATAGTATTTGACGTGGAGCCGACGGGGGTGGCTATTAGGATAACTAATGTACACTCGGTGAGCGTCTTGGGACGCTACCTGACTGGGTATAAATCCCCGAACGCTCCTTCCAACTTCAGACCGCTGAGAGCACTCACCAGCTTCGTGCCGAAGAGGAGACCACAACCGCAACTGTAACTTTGTACTAGTCTTGTGAGTGGGGAAGGTCAGGGAACCCGCAAACATCCTTTGTCAGAGCGTGGTATCTTTGGTATCTTGTCGGCATTTGGGCTGTTGCTGAGTGGTAAGTTAATTGTACGATGTATGTGTATTTTACTTAATGTTCATGATTGTAGAACCTAAATCTAGTGGGTTTACTTTGGTATAACTACTGCCTCTGAGAGAGTCACGGAAACGCCGTTATATATATGTTACGAAACCTTATAGGATGGGGTCCGTTAGAGAGAGCGTTATTCTTCGTGGGGAACGTGTAAATATCATTAAAACTGTATTGATCGTTTATTCTATTGCCTATATGGGAGCCTATGGAGTATGGGAGCTGCAGCCTGACTTATAACAGTGTCAGCGGTTAAAAGTGTTAATGATGAATATCCGTCATGGAGTAAGTATGGAAGTCATGCCTTCCAGCAGTAGATTAGGACTTTGCGATTGTTTTTCTACAGAGGAGGAAGAACAACACCTTCTTGGCTTCTCAACTTCTTGTACTTTGATTAACGACATCGTGGCTTCTTGGCTTCCCGACCTATTGGTACCTGCCGATACCTGTTGATCTAACTGCGCAGTCAAGCCAGGGTAGAGAGGAAGAACCAGTGCCCAGATAGCGCCATACACCCCTAAAGGAGAGGTTTCCTTATGCTGAATGTTCCCATGTGTTTTATAAAATGTGCTAGAAATTGAATATTACGAAGCCATTTAATTAGCATGTACTGATTTGCATCAACTTCATTCCATCGAAATTCACATGAAATTGTATGACCTATGTTCCTATTATTATTGAATGAATTAATAATTATTGTATATATGTAAACAATACAGATATCGTTTGTTATAACTTATAGAAGAGAGATAGTCGATTATTTAGTGTGTTTGTGCCGTGCCCATCACGGCTGGTGTCAGAAGAAAGTTAGTGAGAGAAAGTGGAAACATCACACCAGGACAGTATTGACAGTGTAAACTGTAGCGAATTTAACAGAACATTATCTTTGTGGAGTCCAGTTTATCAAGAGACCAGACATTCTTCGGTTTAGGACCATCAGCGTCGAGATTACAGATTCAGAATATAAGACAAGTTTTAGTAACATTTTATTTAGAGTAATTATCGGACGAGTGTGGATATATTCTGTGTGAAACGTTCTTTAAGTGCAGATCTGGTGAGATATACAACTACCTTTATATCTATGTTTTAGTGTAACATATTATAATCCATTTCCTTGTCATTCTATTATATTAATCAGAAACCTTTTCTTTCAGGGTAATTATCTTAGCTGTTGTTAAACGTATTATCTTTTGATCATTGTCATAATATCTGTATGAAATATTTGTCCATCTCTTCTGACACGTTATTTAGACTATTTTTACCAACATTAATTAAGCCCTCATCCCACGTGTCCCAATAAATTTATTGTGTGTATAACTGTAAAGCACTTGTTTCCATTGGTGTGTTGTAGTCCCTCATAGGCCGGAACATCCCAAGGTTGCAAACCGCATTTGCAGTATCATTGTCTGCACCTGCGCTTTGTGACATTGTTGTTGTAGTTGGCTTGCTGTAGTGTACCAGGAAAATTGAATATTGATGACTGCAGAAGAATGTAAAACGCTCCCACCAGCACGAACATGTACACACATACACAGACACAGACGCACATGTTGTTGTTGTTGTTTTTGACACTGCTGTCGCTGTTCTTCTTCTTCTTCTGCTTCTTCGCCATCTTCGTCTTGATGAGTGTTGTTGTATGTGTACCGAAGGATAGATCCTTTTGCACTCCAGAAACAGCAGATTTTCCACACACTGACACCCATTCTTTAGCGTTATTATCCCAGCAATCGTATACCTATTCAAATAGAGTGATGATGAAAGTGCCCAAATACGGTAAATTAGAGGGAAAAAAAAGGGGGGGGGGGATGCATGCTGGTCTCTTCCATGCTGGCAGCTTAGTGATTGAGTGATTGAGGCGTATTTACCACAGAACCAATTGGAATTATTATTTTGTTGTGTGCTCAATCACATCCTATTTCATGCAATTTTGCCTGTCGCAATTAATCAGGGAGTTCGATACGGAGGTCTGAGACACTGGAAAGCTCGTCTACAAACAACAAAAAAAGTTAAAAGTATCACCCCGAGAAAGAGAGAGAGAGAGAGAGAATGTGTGTGTGTGTGAGAGAGATAGAGAGAGAGTGCGTGTGTGCAGTGTGTGTGTGAGAGAGCGAGAGAGAGAGAGAGAGAGAGAGAGAGAGAGAGAGAGAGAGAGAGAGAGAGAGAGAGAGAGAGAGAGAGAGAAGGTTGTAGGTTACAAAGCCTGGGATAAGAAACAATGATGAAACGTCACAATCAATCAGAAAGGACGAGAAAAAACAACGTTTCTTTATTGTTTCTTAAGCGGGTATTTGTAACATACAATCTTTCCCATCATACTGTAAATTTGTTCCAAAGCCTGCTGCGACGTTATAGATTTTCGTTTGTTGTTTTTTCAATAAAAAAAAAAGGTCACAACCTTCTTTTACAAGCCACCTAAGAGCACCAACTGACATTTTCACCTAGTTCTTAAGTAGGTCATCATTTTGTCCTTGCCTCTAGTGAAATCATTATTAATTTTGTGATACCCGAGGATATAATCTCTCCCTTCCCGACAGAGACGAATCCAATACTAACAAATGGTATGTATAAGTTTTAATATCCAAAGTTGGCTTGTGGTAGTGTACCAGGAAAATTGAATATTGATGACTGCAGATGAATGTAAAACACTCCCACCAGCACCAGCACGTACACACATACACAGACACACACGCACACGCGCCGTGCTCCTCACACCAAAACACACCCCTATAATATACACATACACACACATTCACAAACACACGTCTGCCTGAAATCTGAAACTGAAATAATTCTACGAAAAGGTGGAGAAGCTTAAAAAAAAACAACACACAAGATGTGGCAACTTAATTTGACCCCTAGACGTCTCGTTTGTATGGCTAGAACTCGATCACTCAGTTAAGAGAATACTGACACAATCTAGCACATCTCTCATAAACATAATGATTGAAGTCCATTGGGACTGTCAGTCCCCGGCCCCTAATAAAAAATCATCTTGAGAATACTGACATTCTGATACACAGAAAAAAAAAACCCAACAACTTTAATTTGCCTGGTAGGGACATTCTTCTGAGCAACCTATGTTCATAAGGGGTGTTTTCTTTTTTGAGAAGAAAAAAAGTCGAGGTAGACCTGGCTGGACCAAGCCTATGTTGGGATGACCCAGAATAAATCTAACCTCTAAACCAAACCATACATTGAGGTTTTTCATTTTGAGATCGCTGACACATTTTCGAGAGAAAGCTAGTCAAGAAATGCTTCTCTCTCGATCTCTGTCTGTCTTGTAGTCTCTGTCTTTCTCATCGCAAATGTGTTTCCCCCTCGATCCGTGTATTTCTGTGTGTGTGAGAGAGAGAGAGAGAGAGAGAGAGAGAGAGAGAGAGAGAGAGAGAGAGAGAGAGAGAGAGAGAGAGAGAGAGAGAGAGAGAGAGAGAGAGAACAATGGGAGAGAAAAGAGACAGACAGCAGAGCACAGTGGTATTAAACCTTTGAAAGAAGTGGACAAGAAAAAACTCTTCGCTACACCCTCCTATATATAAAAATTACCTGTAGCTGGCTAATCTATACAGGTCGTCCTTTGTTACAGGTACAAACAGACACTTGGAAAAGTACTGTCATTAATTATTAATCATTTCATAGCAACATAATTATTATCAAATGGACATTAAAAATTATGATTAGCTAACCAGAAGTTTCCGTCTGGTGAGCCGTCTACCACGACAAAATCAGCACTTTTGTCCCCATCTCTGTATACTGCTATCACCCTTTGTCACATGGGTAACCTGAGTGGGCGCTAAAACATCACCAGGCTGAGAGATCGAATAGTTCACAAAGACAAAGGGGAAAAAAAAGTCTTCAAGGATTTTCATCAAACAACTGTTCAAGTACATCGGAAAGGATTGTTTGTGTTAACCCAGGTTAACTGAATAAATTGTTTAGGTCTTTAGTTTAGGAGGTTTCGCTGCCACTGGCATAATTTACACCTCACCTTTCTTGCTTTTATTTTTCCTGTTGTGGTAGGGATAGTTTTTGTGTTTTTTTTCAGAATGTTGTCCTGGCAGTGGCATTCTTCGGCCTGCTCTTCTCGATTTCCAACTGCCAAGGTATACGTGCGCAACGTGCACACGAGCTCTCCGAGTTTTTCGTCCTCATCCGAGAAGACTAGGTGCTCCATCCTACCTACCATAAAATCAGGGACAGAAATTTTCTCCCCCCCCCCCCCCAAACAAAAAAAAATAAAAAACTTCCCACATGCCTGCACTAATCGGGGATGGAACTCGGTACCTTCGGCATGAGAGGCGATCGCCTGGCTTCTAGGCCATCTCGTCGTAAAACAATGGAATGCCCTTCCCTCACTATTTGTATTCTGTCCCCCACCCCCACCCCCTCTGTACATTATGATATTATATTTGCGACATAGATCTGACTGTTTTTTTTTAAATCTCTAATTCTCAAGCTTCTCACCCTATGTAAGTGAACAAAAATGAGTTGAGGTATGTAACGTGATCGCTCTTAGCTTTGATGACTGGCTCTGCTTACGGTCACGGAAAATCCAAGGTAGGTGGGAAAAAAAACATCGACTACCTCATCACTGCCGTTCGGGTGGGAGTGTGGGTTGTTTATTGAAAATCGAGTGCGGGTATGGATATTTTTTCAGACATGACTCCCTCCCCCCCAGCCCTTGTACCCTTTTCATACGGTAGGCTTCTCCACCCACCCCACGTTCGAGGGTACGATTATTAAAATGTTGAATTTCCACGATAAGACCTTGATATTTTGAAACCTTAAATAGCATTTTGTGCGGACTACTTGACTGTTTTACCACAAGCATAGCCTGTATTGATTTTCCCACAATACTAAAACCTATTCTGTTAAAAATTAATATAAATAAAACCAAGTTTTTTAATATATTACCATAATTGAAAAGCGGTCGTACGCTTCGCGTAACCCCTCCCCTCCCATATGTACGTTTTTCATATGCTGGGGCCACCCCCCTCCCCCTCAAGCCCCCACCGAGCTTATGTACTCATGAACGGCCCTTTATCTTTCTTGCCCCGACCTTTATGTTCTAAGTTATTCCCCGTCCACATCACGAAGCCCACCCATTTCTGTATCCAGCATCGTCTGGACTTTACGACCCTGTCATAGACCATACTGAAAGTTGGTAGGCTATGTGGACTACTGGTCTCCATGAACTAAATAAACAATTTATTGTCCTTTGTAAACTTATCTTATCTCGTAGTTTGCTTCTTTAGGTTATGTAAAAAAAATAATTCTTCAAGTCTTCAGGATAAAATTTGAGTATTTTAGAAATTAATATCAAGCAGCCATTTTCCTTTCAGAAAGAGTACATTTCAGTTCAGGAGAAACTACGCCATAACGGGAAATATTGATTTTGAAAAGAGACAAATGGCGCACTAGGCACGGAGTAAGCAATGTTAAATACGTAAGACGTCGAGACTGGCAATGGTGCCTTTACTGTAGAATTGAATATTTAAGTCACATTTTTTTCGGTAATATTTCAAAAGCTCAGGAAACTATCCGCTTTGAACAAAATCTCACTGTGGATTTACCGACCAGAAAATCATGTGGTCATGGACAATCTAAGAGTAAGATAGCATGCAAAAAAATTACTGTGCTACATTAATGAGTTTTGGAGTAAATTGTATGAGGCCGAGGGCACGAGTTTCTGTACACAATTTAGCAAAAGCCATGCAGCACAATACACTGGCACGTAGCCGTGATTTGAATATCTTTACATAAAATTTATGTCTTCTCCCTGGCATTGGTCGGGTTGTTCACAGCCCCAGTTTGAATGTCGGACAAAAATAGTAATGGATTCAAAAGATACGTGCTCCTTGAAATTTGAATTTCATTTTCACAGGTCGTTAATTTTCCTTCGTCTTATCACCTCTGAATGAAAGCCAGCCTGGAATTAAACTCAAACAGAATAAAGGTCTTCCAGTCCCCAGGGAACAAAGGCCGGCTCTACAAGAGGTAATTCAAATACCTGTACTGTAAATTTAAAACCCTTACATTTTTAGACTAATGGCTTGTATCCAAACAGATACATGTAGTTATCACACAAAATATTACTGCGAGGACACTTGGCTGAAAATAAAAATGATTTATATAGCTCTACAGTACTGTTATGTAGAATTGTCCAAGCTGACAAATGGCGTCTTTCAACTATGGTGATAAATTTTTTCAACTCTTGTGGTGTTTCAGTAACTCAGTGTTTTCATAATAGGCACACACACACAGACAGACAAGTACTCTGACACAACTCATAGATAGGCAGACACAAACGAGACCCCAAAACTGGACAAAATGAAAAAAAAAAACAACAGAACGTTTACAAACTATCGATTATTTTTCTAGGCGCTTCCATTCAGCTTCTCGCACCTGGTGATTAACTTTCCCGGCCTGACGTCAGTAACCATAAATAGTGCACATGACCTCGGCATTTAGTTTACGGTCATACGATCTGGGGTAAAAGCAGACATCTCAGTGTGATCTATAGCTGTCTTGGTGTGGACCTTTCCTTTAATGGATGAAAAACATCATTGGGATAGACAGTGACTGTTTTTCTGGTGCATAGAATAGCCTAACACTTTTTCAACATCCACCGTCCGTATGTGGTTTCTACCTAAGCTAATTAGTTTTGCCGTTCCCCTCCTCTCTCTCTCTCTTTTTCACTCTCTCTCTCACTTCTTCGCGTCCCTGCCAATATTCTGGTCTATTCCACTTCGCTACTCTCCTTTCCCCTTCCTCACCCCGACCCCTTTTGATGCCACTGCATTTCCCCCGTCGCTGTCCTTGGCGTTCTTTTCCATTTCCACGTCCTAAGTCTTCAAAAAATAAAATCTTTGTCAATATCAAAGAACCAGCACACTGCTAATTATTTACTTCCAAGAGCAAGAGAATGCAAAAACTTAAACAATTTTTATAGTGAAAATGGAACGCTCCAATTAAACTTAAAACGAAACAAAAAAACAACAACAAAAAAACGTTGAAGACAACTGAAAATAAAACCCTTACCTTAATTTATTAATTTCAGGTATCAAAAATATTTGGAAATTCCATTTCTTTACCCGGAGATTTTTTTTTTTTAAATTGAATCCTGTGTAGATTTGATCGGAAAGCTAGTGTAACCTTGTCTGCAGCTCTTCAGTCCAGTTGTATGCAGCTAACAAAAAGAAGCCAGTTCAGACCATGTAGGAAATTTCAAACACATTCGCTAGATTAATAGAAGAATCCATTTTCTATGCTGGCAGTTTGTTCGAGATTGGAAACTTTTATTCACTCCTCTTTATCCATCTCATCCATCCTTGCACATCCTACATCTAAACGGACAGATGGAACAGATAGAGTAGAGTGGATGGACAGATCAGTTCATTATATATGGTTATAAATTATGGATTAAGGTAGATAAATAGAGAGGAGCGCATAGCACTCAGTTATGATGAAGAAATTATATTTTTCCATTTCATATTTTGAATTTCTCTGTATTATTAAATGTATTAAGACTCCGACAAGATAAATAAACATTCGGAAAAATATATATGCAAAGAGCGGGAATAGCGTTATCTTAAACAATCAAAGTCCTCTTCCATGTCCCCGCTAGTGTTAGAAGCTGTCAGTTGTTGCTAGATATAGTTCGTATCAAACATAATAAACGCTAGGTGAAATGTGGAAAGGTAACAAGCACCACCACACGATCAGATATTAATATAATACAGTTAATGAGACCAGGATTAAATTCACGGTCAAGGTTGCGAGCGTGATCGAGCGTGGGATGTGTTAAATTCCCCAGGAGCTTGATTATTAATTTGTTCTTGTAAGGTCACTCTACTGTAATGGATTTGGTTGTATCAAAATGATTTTTTTTTTTTTTTTGCTAAACTAATGACTTATTAAATGAGAAAAGTAAGAGTCTATTCTTGTCCTGGAACTGACGTCAGCAAAGACGATCAGGAATCTCATACCCTTTTTTAAAAAAAAATCAGTCTCATGCCTTGAGCAGTGATAACGCAATTGCATTTCTCCATTTTTATACATTTGTATGTATTAGTGTTTAATGAGGCAAACAGTTTTGGAAGATGACGTATTCTACATAATATGTACTCGTTTGTTCTTTCCATCTTTCTATATGCTGTTGCACCCATATCTTGTCCAAACGTTCGGATTTCATCTTCACAGTAACATAGATAAATTTACAAACATATATTTTATGGAGGCGTTTCTCTTAGTCTAGTCCACCGGCATCGGCATGTTTTGTTTGTAAAAACGAACTCACCGTCACTGATTAAAGATGGCGCCAGCCGGCCAGAACACACACAAACACGAAAACGAGGCTAATTTTTGCGGTGTGCCTGAAAAGTTGTCGCAGCTTTCACGTTAGGCACAGAAAAACGTAAGATAAGATATAGGTTGGTACCTGAAAGATGACTAGGCGAACAGACTGAAGATAGACAAAACATGGCTGGAGAAAATGGTGGGTGGATGGGTGTATGGATGGACTGAATGGATGGGTAGATGGAAGGATGGGTGGATAGATGGATTGATGGACAGAAATGATAGGACGGGGCACATAGTTAAAACCATTATATCATTGAAATGAATTCCCTGCAGATCATGCATACATTTGTCTTAGCTGCTCCCAGTAATTAAAAAAAAAAAATGAATCAAACTTTCTCACAAATAAAAGAAAATATATTAATGGGACGTTTCAGTTTGCTTTTAATTTCTTCATATTCTTTTTCTTCAGTTCTGTCCTTCGGTCTTCAGTCACAGTATGAAAGTACACAATCGATTATCCGTTTCCTTTGACTTTCACCCTGAATAAAATTTAGCAGGATAGATAAAAAAAAAAAAAAGGCAATGTGATTAGGAAGTAAGATATATCCGACACAAAAATAACGATTCCATTTCCAGCTGACAAGTGACATCACGTTGTGCGGTGGTTCAAGTTGAAATTGTTTGTGGGTCAACCTTCTGGAACATTTAGGAAATCCCCAGCTCATTGCAGAGGACGCTGTCATTGAATCTGAAATGACAAATCACTGTAATTGACAGCTGAGGCATTAAATTTAGATTGTAATTTCGACACACACAGCACAAGGTTTGTTTCTTTTTGTTTGTTGGTTTTTATTAATGTAAATCTGTAGCAATGTTGCAACAAGTGCTATTGGGATATGGAGGGGAAAGGGGGGGGGGGTGGGGCAACAACAGACGTGGCAGCAACAGTATCAGGAAGATTTGTGATAACAACGATAATGTGCCAGATAGGATATGACGGGGGAAGGTTAATAATATCAGTTATAATAATAATAACAGTAATAATACATGTAGTAACAATGATAATATTTCGAGAATATATTTTGCGCAATATGTTTCCCGTAGGAAAAACGCCCTGAGACTCTCTCTCTCTTCCTTCAAGTGCCGGATCTTGAACAGATATCGACGATCATGTTTCGCCACTCAATCCTCCGCTCGGATGCTCTCAAAAAGCCCGCATTGTCCTGGGTTCTCCGAGTCGCCCATCTGTTCAAACTCTCTATTATTCTTTGTCTACTTCCGCTTTTTTTTTTGCCCTCTATTCAAGTGTCCCATGAACTGCAGTTGTCTTCTTCTGTTTTTATTACTGATCGCTCCGTGTTTCATCACCATTTCATTCGATTTCCTTTCCTTCCATGAAATATTTAGGATCCTCCTTAAAGTCCACATTTTCGTTGCCTCTAGCTTGCTTTCCACGCCCTTAGTTAATGTCCAGCATCCACATCCGTGCATGAGGGTTGACCACACGTAGCTCTTCAAAACCCTCGCTTTTGCTGACATTGAGATGTTTCTGTTCTTTAGGATTGAGCTCATTTTATTAAAGCTATCTTTAGCCATCGCAATTCTTCTTTTTATTTCTGTTGCACATAATTATGCCATCGGATGTTATTGTATGTCCTAAATATTTAAACTTTTGAACTTGTTTAATTTTCTCACCTTTACTTATGAGATTACAGATAGGGTTTACCGCCTTTTCAGATATTGTCATGCATTCTGTTTTCTTGATATTTAAGGATAACCCCTTACTTTCACTTTCAATCGCCACCGTACCGTATCAGGAGGCAATGGAGGGTCTCTTTCTGAACCTGCCACTAAGTCAGTGTTGTCAGCATATCTAATATTATCAATATTTTCTCCCTTTACTTTAAGACCTGGACGTTCTTCTATATTTCTAAAGATCGTTTCACTGTATGTTGAAGAGATCAAGTGAAATGACGCATCCTTGCCTGACTTCTTATTTTTTTAATGTTTTTGTATTCATTGTATTCTCCCTCAATTCTCAGCGCAGCAGTCTGGTCCCAGTAGAGAATTCTAATAATTCTTAACTCCTTTCCATTTATGTCTAGTTCTTCCAAAATGTTAAATAATTCTTCATGTTTAACTTTATCGAAAGCCTTTCAATAGTCAATGAAGCATAGGTATAGGTCCTTCTGTGCTTCTATGCATCATTACATTAGCATAGATAGTGTGAATATAGCATTTCGGAATCGGATGCCTTTGTCTTGGACGAAGCCGAACTGTTTTGGATATCTCTGGTCTCCAACATTTTCTCATTCTAGCCGATAGTACTGGCAGTAAAATTTGTCAAGTGGCTCATAAGGCTTATTGTTCTATGCAACTCACAATAAATCAAATTTGTTGCATCTTTTTTAGGCCAGAGACAAGTGCATGGGGGGGGGGGGGGGGGAGTTAAATCACTCAACACTTGTCACGTTATTTTTTTTAACCTGTTCTTTTGTTTTGTTCTATTTCTAATCAAACCAGCGAAAAGCTGTTATTTTATAAGGTGGGAACTACCAATTGTGTGAGAGACCCCAGCGGAGAACTGAAGCGTGGGTGTGGTTTCCTTCCGTGTGCAGAATGCTATAGACAGCCTACGTACCTGAACTTTGGGATCAAAATTGGAGGACTCTGAAAAATCCTAAACTTTCGGACGAGATGCAGAGATGCCAGCCTTGTGTAGACGAACATACGATTTGGGAAAAAAAAAAACACCAACCATACAACTTTTTCTTTCTCTTTAACGGTCCACCATGTTAATATATTTATTTGGTGTTTATTAAATGATTGTATACGAATTTTTATCCCCAACAAACGTTGAATACCGGTATCCTTTTAATTCTACACTGTGCCATTTCATGTGCATGTATTATATTTACCTCTAGTATTTATTGTATAGTCTATTTGTTTCCTCAATAAATGATATTGTCTTTTCAGAAAAAAAAAACAAAAAAAAACTTTAAAGTTTCACTGTGGGAATTTTCCTTTATCCGTTAAAAAAATGCTCACCTAAAATTGTTTTGAGCTTTTTGACTCCTGGGTTTTTAAGATATAATATGTATCGCTAGAGCTAGTGTCGGCTGTTTGACTACACCTATTCTATTTACTTCTTCTTCCATTCGCTGGCGAAAATCAGAAATTTGGTCAGTTTCTTTATAATTTCTTTAGCTGATCTCAGACATCTCTCATTGTAGTGTATTTAGGACGCGCTTAAAAATTCATCCGTCGAACTGAAACCAATATCAGCGAGTTGTCAGTAACGACGTTCGACGTTAAGCCAGAGCCGTGACCACCAAGTCGGATCTAGGATCTCCCCCTCTCCCCCCCCCCCCCAATTAGTCTTCAGTAATATGTGGAGACAGTTTTTCTAGTACCGGTATGGTTGATTTGAAAATGTGATATCTCAACAAATCAGTAAATGCTAAAACCCTGAACTTCAATATAACACTAATAGGGCCCGTCAGTTGTACCGGTATATTATGAAGACCGTTTTTCTTACATGGTTGGTATGAAAATCAGCAGTTACACTGCCTGTTGGGTCTTTCTATACACCATCATCAGTTGCCCTATCTGGAACAGACATTGGCGATCATGGCTCTCCACTCGGATCTGTCATCAGCCAACCTCAAAAAGGAGTGGTTGTTGTGCTATTTATATGTTGTCCATGAATTAAGACTTTCAGTAAAAGTTTTTCTCTGTCTACCCCTGCTTTTTCCTGCCTTCGATCTTCCCTGTGACTGCTAGATGTTCGAGGCTCCTGAGGCGACAGATGTGCCTTAGAAATTTCAGTTGCCTCTGTCTTGTTTTAATTAACTAGTGTAAGGACCTGTTCAAAGAACGGTAGAAAACAACACGCACAACCGGCACACAGATTATGTAGATCTAGGTAGAAAACAACTCACAACTGGCACAGTAACACCCACATGGCCCGTGCATAAGGCAGACGGCACAGAAACTCATGCCTTCAAATTTTGAAACGCAACCGGAAGTTTAAAGTCGAAACAAAACAAGCGCAGGAGGGAGGCAACCATTGTTGAGGAGAAAGCATTATTCGATATTTTTAGGCCTATTTTCATTTATTACAAAATTACGATACTTCGCTTTCATGTCAAAGGAATAGATAAAGTAGCAAAAAGAACTATCTTTCACATGTAATTTTTTCAGGTCTGGGCATTTCTTCCTCGCAGCAGTGAATTTTTTTTCCTTGCTGTTTTTTTTATATAGATGATCTTTTCAGACTAGAGTCTCTCAAGATTGACTCATTTGATTTTTTCTTCATCCATAATATTCTCAATATTCTTTTAATAAACCACATTTTTCTGCTGCTTCTAGTTTCCTCTATTTCTTTGTTCATTGTTCTTTTCAACACCTCATATTTTAACTGCAATATCGTACTTTTAAAGAACATCAACAGTACAGGAAATGCTGAAAAATCTTGCTTGCTAGATGTGAATTGGCCAATGCTTAAACCAGACACATAATTTATAATAAGTAAATACCGCTGTGTTGTCTCTGTTATTTTGAAATTCTAGGATCATTTGCTGGACAATTAATCTTCTGAGTGTGTCTACTCGTCCCGGAGGACATTTAGAGGTCAGACGACATTTAACACAAATCTGCTTGTGGAGGGAAGGAGGAGGAGAACAGAGAATGGGAGAGAGGCCAAG
Organism: Onchidella celtica; assembly: GCA_963931925.1. Taxonomy (NCBI): domain Eukaryota; kingdom Metazoa; phylum Mollusca; class Gastropoda; order Systellommatophora; family Onchidiidae; genus Onchidella; species Onchidella celtica. The sequence goes on from OZ007571.1 coordinate 23,157,491, forward strand.
GTGAACGGCTAATTGTAATTGATGGGTTTCTGTGGGAGTTAATGGAATCTTATGTTTACATTAGAGATCGCGTACAATTTGTTTTTAGAAATAGCTTAGTGCACCGGTTGTCAACTTGTTCTAGCCCGGGATAGGTTAACATGATTGATACAGGGCAATTATCAAAGGGGCGTAGTTTTAAATTTATGACCAATTAAAAGGCGGCCATTTCGTCTGTCCATACTTCAGGTCCAGCGTTGTCCTTCAGTAACAATCGTCTGAGCGCTAAGTTATTATGTTTTTAAACGACAATGTCTGCTGACCTGAGGCCACCACAATCTAACCAGCAAAAGTTAACAAAAAATATAAATGAATAAACCATTAAACATTTTATAGTTATGGATAGGGTCTGGTAGTTTAATTTAGGGAAGTATTTCGAACGTTGTCTCTTCATAGTTACTGAGCTGAAAATTTCGAGAGATCTTCGTAGTGTTTCAAAATAATTGGGGGAAATAAAACTTAATTAACGTGATTTAAAACACTGGGTAGCTTTTGGTATCAACTCCGGAGAACATTTCCATATTATTTTATTATAATTCGATCTGAGGTTTCTCTAAGTTATTTAAAAAAAAAATTACATACTATTTTGAAAAATGTGTCTGGCGTTCGGGTGTTTAGATAAACCGGAGTTCATTGTACAATTTGTAGTAGGTGAAATGTTTCTTTTCTATTCTATCTGGTTGTGACACCATTATAATGTGCCTTGTCTCGTCTTTAGTGATAATAGTTTTTATTTTTATGGTTGAACCTCTAAAGATATTTTGATTACAATATTATTAACATAATTATGAGCAACTGGACTTATTCCACAGATCATGTACACGTATCAGTTTTTTGTGTGTATATTTTTCAAAAGTAATTTAAATCCCTTTTTGACTTGAAGTGCAGGAAAAGCAAATTCAGCCCATGCTAAACGGTGTGCTCATAGTAATACATTCGTTTTTCTGTGGTTTTTATAATATTTCGTCACTTATAGTAATACATGTAATTATGTTCATAGTTATTGCCGTGACACAGATCCTGTCTGGTGTATTTTTCTTCAAGCAATGATGGGGTTACATACATAAAAAAAAAAATTACATACTTACTTCACAATAAAAGTAACACATGTGGGCCTATACATTGTGAAGTAGATTTCACTGCAAAATGACAAGTAACTTACATCGTAACATAAGAAATATATCACTGCTAGTGCGACACTCGGCTGGTATGAACAATCTATATAGTGCATTGTATTGTGACACTGCCCACCTATAATTACATGTACATGTAGTACTAGTATTATCCAGAGGTGTCTGATTTTCTAATTACGATGTTTCTTTTCTGTTAGGCCTAATAGTAATTATTCTAATTTGTGTAAGCATTTTGTATAGTTCTCTCTCATTTTTATTCACTGTTTTGACGAGTCACTTCAGATACTTCAATCTTAACCAAGACGTGAAATGGAAACGCCATTGTTTTTCATGTCTCATTTCATTCCCGTGTGTCATGTCGAGGGGATAAGAGGTCTCTGGGGAGATTTTCATTGTATTTGACCATCTGTGAAAACTAGAATCGACTGTCCGACGCAGTTTTAATTTATTTTTTCTTTTGCAGTGTTTGGCCATAATTAACTTTGAAGACCCGTGGGGGAACCTGTTTGTCAGTATATATTTATAGAGAAAATAGTCCAAAAATATTGGCAGTCCGTAAAACTGAATGATTTCCGCTGTCTGGATGAGATCGAAATGCGAGTGATTCTATTTCTATTTCGGTCGTATTAAATTTCAGGAACGACAATTCCAGTCTTCCGGAACCAAGAAGAAAGCACGCCGATAACAGGTCTCTGTCACCTCATTTTCGGAGAGAGGCTAATCATGTGTGATACATGTACTGAATTGGCTCTGTCTTTCTCTCTCCGTCGCCCCTCTCCTTCCTACCTTTAGTAAAAATTTTTCAGCAGCATCTACAGGTAATACTGTCGGACGACATGTTGCTATTACCCTGATCTGTCATGCGGGGGGGGGGGGGGTGTGTTAAACTGCAACCAGACAGTCAAAACAATCTGTATGGGCATAAATGAAGTTACCGACATTTCATAAGTCATTATACCATGTACATGTATATCACTGCAGTTATTAGCATGTATGCTATACATGTACTAAGACTTTATAGACACAGTGGATGTCATTGAAGTTATTCGCATTTTAAGCTGCACTAAAACTGTTTAGACAACAGTACTGCTGAAATTACTGACATATTAAACTGCTCCAAGACGTTATTGACACTCTTGTTATGACTGAAATATTGATACATGTACTTGAAATTATCCCAAAATTCTATCTACAGACATTTAATTACATAATTATATTCATGTTCTGAGTGCAGCCTGAAGTTATACATGTATTATTGTTTAAACCACCAAAGAACTTTGTCGTCACTTTGTACAATGAATAAATTTATAACTTTAATAATTCGTATTTTAAACTGCACAACGACTTTTGCAAACATCTCGTACGCTGCTGATGATAGTACCAAATGATCAGCATTTCAAGCTAATAATTACAAAATAACTGTTTTTTATACAACTATGGAGCATAAAGAGAAATGCAATGACAATATAAGGCAACTGCACACTCAGCCTTTCGTACTAAAGAAAAATCAGCTTCAAAATTTATGTGCAAAAACAACTGCATATTATATAAATAAAGTTTTGTTTTTAATAAACAAAATGGATGATATAATAACAGAAATGGATCTTTAAATGTCAATGTATCCAGAAACAATGAAAACAGAGTGACACAGAATTTGGAAAACTGGAGTAGAGAAATGTCCCGAGTGCAATCACTTTCTCATAAGATTTGTTTGACCAGTCTCATCCCTAATGTTTTTTTTCAGCCACTTATATTTTCGTAGTTGGGCAACTAGAATCTGTAATAATTATTATCACCCTGTATGTACAGAATTGCTTGTGTGACAGGTGTTTCTGCTTGGCTAAAGCTTGTTCACTGGGTGTTATGCAAGCTTATAGGCAGATGTTGTGAAAAGTAAATACCCCTAAACTCCTCTGACCATGGATGCGCCACAGTTATGAGATATATACATGAGAGGCAAATTAAACACAAATGTATGCCATTCCTGGACAAATAAATATCTTTTCAGTCAATATTTCATAAAGTCAATCTTGGCCAATGCAGCAGAGTTAGTGCTTTTAAGCACTGGTATTACTGAACTTACAATTTTCTATCTCGCCAGCATTTCCTGTATCACTCAAAAGAAATTTTGCACATCAACAACACCTAATGAAAATCAACTCCGGCAATCTGAAACAGACTTCCAGACCATCACTTTGTTTTTGCTGCATTTAAGTGCATATAATGATAACTACTTTTAAATAATATTCCTCTGAATAAAAGGAAGTTTACAATGAGTGTCACCCAAACTTAACAGGAAAAAAAAAAAAAAAGAAATCAAAACTTTATGCATTGACAACTCTGTCATGTCATGAATATTGCATACATTTTCAAGAAAGCATCTCAAATGGAGAAGTAACCTCACATCACAAAATCTTTTAGAAAGATTTGGCATATCTCTCACAAGACAATTCATTCTAAATGTATACAACACACAGTGCAACTTGACATGATCATAGGGAAGAGTATGTAAAAACTAAAGGCTATGGTACTCGTGCTTCAAGGCAACACTGAAGAACTTGGACAAATCAAACCTTTCATGTGGAGATCTGAAAACCAAAAGTAAAAAGGGTGGTTAAAGATCTTCATACAGTAAAGTGATCATCTCAAACATAAAATTTTTCATTACCGTACTTAAGCTTTGCAGTTGACAATCAAATCTGAGTAAATTCTGAAATTTTTCATTCCCAGACTGATTTTATTACATTGTATTGGGTTATGGCACAAGATTATTGCCATTACTAAGTTTCAACAGAACATCAGTCTAGCTAATGTTTCAACAACCAATGTACATCATGCAAGTGCAAAATGATCAATAAATTCATACCATTTTCAGTCGGTATTTACATCATACATATAAAATAAACATGTATATGACAGACATATGTGACGCAACGCGGCGGTTTGGTCCGGAAGGTACAGGCCTCGTTACTGAGTAACTGCCCAAATGAACTTTTCTCAAATCTTTACGTCTTTGAAAAATGATAGTCATCAACTTCAATTGCTTATAACACAGTCTAAAAATGTTCGAATTCAATAAATCAAGCATCAAATCCAAAGGGAAAGAGTTCGCTTTCAATTGATATCAATCAGTTTACCTAAAATGTACCTTGTGGACCGAACCGTCATGATGCATCACATAAGGGGTCTCTGGGTGTGAAAGGACAAGTACGTTATACATTTTGGTATGCAACTGCATTTTTTTTTTGTTGAATATAATGTTATAATCTTACGTGAAAGTAATGTGTCATTTCTATGTATAAAGACAATATAAAGGTACAGAAGGGTCTTAAGATAATGCATTTTTCTGTATAAACTTAAAGCATATGAGGATGTGTGTTTGTTCTTATCTGAGGCTGCATGTGTGTAAGAGTGTATAATTGTATACAATTACATCTGCAGTTGAGTATGTGAAACAGGAAGCAGATTAAGTTAAGATTCTGACAAATGTAGGTTTCCACTGAATGGGAATTAAAGCAGTGATCATTTCGCAAACTACACTGAATCTAAATGGATGCCATTGTCTTTCAGTATGTATTTGTCATGTAAACTGTAAAGGATATACTGTCAACTGCACTGCAGAACTGGGTTGTTAAGCTGAGCATTCCTACCATACAACATTTCATTTTCTTTTGCTTGCCACTCTTTTCTTCACTGTTTTAACAAAATGTGTGGCAGAGGCAGTAGCTCCAAGTAGCGTCTATCCAGATTACATATTTGAGAAAGTCACCAGTGCTGGGAAACGCCAAGGTATTTATCCACAGAATTAATAAAAATACGTACATCGGCACTACATCCTATTTTCCACCTGTACCTAAAATTCATAAGAAAAAACTCTGTCAGTTAATGAAAGGTAACATGACAGGCTGCACATTAAAAGTATATGAGCAAAAAAAACAACAAAAAAACAGCAAAACATAAAAATAAAGTACTCATTGTGAATGAGAACCCTCGTCTTTGTGGTGATGAATTTCCTTACAAGCGACAAAAAAGAATGATGAAAATCATCAGACTCCTCTCATGGTTGTGGTGTGCCCACAGATTGACAATGATGAATTTGTGATTAGGAATGAATATAATATAAAAATCAATGTCAGACTGTTGGTCGCTACACATCCCCGGGCTACATCAACTTGTTCAAACATGTTAAAAATTGTAAATTTTTAAGCTCAGGAACAAACAAAATTTTTTCTTGGTCATGAAAATCATGGCGAAATCATGCTTTCACTTTCATTCATGTAAGAAAAAAACACGATATTAAGTACAAATGTTTGCATTCCCTGGGATTTCCCATGTTTTTCCTGATTTTCCATAATGCCATCTTTATAACTTTGCCAGGATCATTCTAGGCCAGGAAAATATATTAGCAATCATCCGGAGTGATGATGGAACACATGAAGAATAACAAAGAAGCTGCTCAGCACTTCAGAACCTTTTCCAAAAAAGCTTTCAATGAAAGTAATTGTTTTTACAAATTGTTTTCTCTGAAAATTGTAGAATTTCCATGGATCTACAGCTCAACATTATAGGCCTACTGATGTATGGCTCTTCTATTCAAATTCTTGTGTCACTTCCTGTCACTGTCACAACTGCTAGGCAAAGTGCAATGACCGCTTCAGACTAACAACAAGAATCTTCTGTGTCATCCCAACAAAAATAACACAGATATCAACAAGTAAAAAAAAAAAAAAAAAGAGAAACATGCAGCAATATGACCCAGCACATAATACACAACAATCACGTTTTTAACAAAACCCATATTTTTGGTCCCTTGGGTGTCTTTGTAAACTTTGACGTGACGTAACATTATCATAAGGAAGATTGTTAAATGCTCCTATGGGGGATACAGAGTTACAGAATTGTGTGCTACAAAATAGATTAAGGTGACAGAAAACAGGATAGGACAACATGGGAGTTGAAATAATACCTCTATCTCATCTCCTCCCTCTACCCACTGGGAAATGGTTAAAACCTAAGGATGGAGAGAAGATAGTGTACTGGTCAATACCGGATGCCACCTAATGTCTCTGTCATTGACAGCTGAAACAACTCAAAAGTCATTTTTTCCTCCATTTTAACTGGCTCATAATACTTTTGGACATACTTAGGAATAGATTTTCCTTCTGGCAAAAACTGCCAAATCCACTACATATTTTCTAGAAATGACTTGCAAACTACATGGATAGTTTTCATTCCAATGTGTTAAAAAGACAAACAAATCCCCAAAACATGGTGTGTGATATTGGAGTCATTCTGGTTGAGAATGACAGAGATACTGACTCATTTAGATCATGAAACAACAGTTGTGGTAATTGCACTGGACCAGTATAAATATTGCAAATCTCTGATGGAAAACAACAAACAGAAGTGCAGCAGCTGGGTAGGACAAACTGACCTGTTACATGATTTTATCATCGACTCAAGTTGCACAAAATCATACACTTTACTGAATGCACAGAATTCTTCACCAGAACAATAATTAATGAGCATTTACTTGAAACAGACGCTTCAAGAATTAACCAGTAAAACTGAGCCAGTGTGTATATTTAACTTCAATCCACATTAAATACATACTGTATGTATTATATAATATTGATAAAGACTGCCAGCTGTGGAAAGATGATGTTTTTATCACAATGTAAGTATTCATAGTCAATTACCAGTATGTTGACATTTTTCCAAAGTTGTTTCTCAGTAAAGAATTTTGTTAGAAGCAATCACCTCTGAGAAAATCATTTACTTGCAGAAAATTGCAGGCAAATGGATTTTGCAAACCCCAAAAATTCAAGTATTTCTGAATACCTGTACCCTGTTTAAGATGATAATTATAATTATATATTATGAAATCACATGAAATCATACAATTATGAAGTAAATCATTTTTAGAATTTCTGAAACCTTGAAATAAGACAATTCAATCCTTCATGGAAATACATGCAAAAATATATTCAAAATTCTAATCAACTAATCCTTGGTTCAGACATAAACCACATCTGTGTTTCTATTCCTGATAAGTTAGGAATGCAAATACACATTTTCCAACCTCAGTGGACTACAACATTAATGTCTCCATAAAGACAAAAAAACAAGTGCTGTTGTACACTCACAAATAACAAGAAACAGCTCATGTATGTGACAGCATTCAAAAGGAATGTGATTCCTGGGACATGTTGCAGAAAGTGGACAACAGTGAAAAATTAACATGAAAGCTGACAATCTGTTGAATCTAGCATATCACTATTAGCATCATAATGTCCAGTTATTCCAAAGATAGCATTATCATGACAAAACATTCATTTACAATAACAATACGCATATAAAGCAATCTATTATCGGTTTTGTCAAGTCATGTTAGTACATTGTAAAAGAATCACAAATTTTGGCAATCAGATTTGACACATGGTCACTATCAATGTCAGTCCCCAAGCTCCGATGCCATGAGACCATTAATGATTATTTGTTATATCCAAACCCTGCCTGAAGTGAAAACAAACTGTGTCTAAAATCAGTGACAAGTTACCCATGAAAGATACCATGACACTGTGCATGTTTAGTTAACACCAGTACAATCTCATGAGCATTGTGACCTGCAAAGAGTATTTACTGACATCTTCTGGGGAAAGCCATTTTCACTATTTTGTTGTTTACTTCATTTTTCATTTCCCAAAGCACTACAGCACCAAACATTTTTCAATAGTAATAGGAAGTGAATGTGTGTGTGTGTGTGTGGGGGGGGGGGGGGAAGAGAGATTAGAAATGCTTTTTTACATTAAGGACAATCTGCCGCCATTTATAACAAGAGCCATAAGTGATATGCTGGCAGCCTTTTTCGCTAAAACATGTATAATACTGTCTGTACGGCCCATTAAAGCTGCTGGACATGAGTCATTGTTTTCCCCTCTTTTATGCAAATGATCCTGGTGAGTGATACTGAAAAACTGTTAATTTTAAACTCTTTTTCAGAACACACCATTACCAGGATACAAAAACCGCACATTCTGCAAATGACACCGAGCCATCACTTGAAGCACTCCTAATGTGTACTGAAGAAGTGGCAAAGTTCATTTAAAGAGAAGACCTAGGATGATACCCCTAAAAGGTACAAGTCTAAATGTGATTAGCTATGACAAGTGAATGCTGAAACTCACACGTGGAGTTGGTTATGTGTGGGTTGATGTATTTTCTCATCATACATCAAAAAACTACTGTTAGAATTATTACACTGCAGATGTTTTTGACAACGTGCATTCTTTTAATGTCACTTTATGGCAGGTCCAGAATACTGACTTATTCTTGTCCGACAATACCTATTACTTCAAATGTCCCGATAGCAAAATCAAATATATCGCAAAATATTGAAGCAAAGGAAAACATTGCAAAAGATTACAAATCTTATGACACCTTTACAGTGCCAAAGAAAGATGAAAATGTAACAGAAAATCACATTAAAGTTAATAATTAATAAACCCCTCTAAGACCTAGGTCAGTCTGATGGACTTCTGCGTTGACGTGGACATGAAAGGCAGTTCCCCAAGTGTTTTATTGTGTTTTCCACTACCAGAAGACTCCCATGGCTTTGTTTCCACTGCAAAAGATGAATATGAAAATGTTTGCAATAAGAATGTTCCACCATAGTATCATAAACTATTTCATGACATTGAATAGTGGGCGTAGAATTAGCACAGGCTTTATTTTCATTCTCACATTAGCTTTCCACCATGCGTGTCTCCCCACAACTCTGACCATCTGTTACCGAACTTAACGAAAAGTAGAAACTTTCAGAATTTGTGAATTTTTGCCACAGTTTAATTATATTCAATGCGGTTTTCCTGAAATCATGCAGAAAAAGAGTAAAGTTTACTGATAAGAATAAGGTTATCTGTGGCATGACATTTTAGTTCCCGTGTTTAGAAGGAATCCACACTTTAAACCCTTTATCCCGACATGTAATCTTTCCACTGTTGTGTAATCTTTCCACTGTTGTATAACCCCTTCACAATAATTTCAGGACACAGAAATCAAAGGAAAAGTTTGTACTGAATATCAAAAATGAAATTGTAATGATTAACAAAGACATTCTTGGGTCATATAAAGTCAAACTGAAGCAAAAAATAATAATAAGGTACATACCCAAAATAACTACAATAATGACAGCAATAATCACAAATATCACGATGCCAATGATGCACATCATCTTACAATTCTTCCACCACATTTTTTTGCGCAGCTGAACAGATCTGCTCCGAAACTGAGTTGAACTGGATTCCAGATTCTCTGAAAAACAATCATGTGTAACTTACAATTTCTACAAAGTTATGAAGGGATAATATAATAATTTAAAAAATCCTATTTATATATCAAATGAATGATGTTTATTTGCTTACATGTATTCTACTCATGAAAGCTTGTTCATTGGAGGAAGTTTTCAATTATAGATGGGGTTACATTATACAGAAAACATTTTCAAAAGTTTGTCCCTCCATAGGGAACTTCAAACACTCTCCTATTGTGGACTTTATTTCAAATGAAATTGAAATTAAACAGTTTTGATGTAATTGTTAATCTGTTTGCCTCATATCTTCCATATATATATTCCTCTTGTACATTTTCATTACATTTAAATAAAACTTTGAAGAGAGTTATACATTTTCTTTCTCTCTGCTAACTTAGCAACCATTTTCAATGAACAAGGTCATGATATTTGACATTCTATTATACATTACACTGAAACAGTTTCTTCCTGTCCACCAAAATGCTAGCATAATACTGTAAAAGCAAAAAAACGCTTAACTGAAGGGTTTTGTTCAACATTGTGTGATTTATTATTATTATTATTATTATTTTATATAGCGCATATCCATTTTTAAAATGCTCTATGCGCTTTACAGAAGAAACCTGTCAACCACAGAGCAGAATGGAGCGCCGGCGAAGCGCTCAACACACTACACTGCTTCTTTCTCTCTCCCTGTCTCGCAACTCACAATACAAATAATATCTGAATATTTATCAATAATAATATATATTTAATAATGAATAATAAATTTTGTTGTTGCTGGTGGGGGGATGATGGATAAATTTTAATCTATTAATTTCAATTTTGTCCGGGCAGCGGCCTGTTCGGCCTGCTCTTTACGATTTCCAACTGCCAAGATGTCTTTAACGTGCGCAACGTGCACACGGGCCCTCCGAATTTTTTCGTCCTTATCCGAGAAGACTAGGTACTCGATCCTACCCCCCTACTATCACTGCTTCTTTCTCTCTCCCTGTCTCGCAACTCACAATACAAATAATATCTGAATATTTATTAATAATAATATATATTTAATAATGAATAATAAATTTTGTTGTTGCTGGTGGGGGGATGATGGATAAATTTCAATCTATTAATTTCAATTTTGTCCGGGCAGCGGCCTGTTCGGCCTGCTCTTTACGATTTCCAACTGCCAAGATGTCTTTAACGTGCGCAACGTGCACACGGGCCCTCCGAATTTTTTCGTCCTTATCCGAGAAGACTAGGTACTCGATCCTACCCCCCAATAGGATCAGGGACATGAAAATATGAGAAAAATCCCAATTTCCAACATGCCTGCACTGCCCGGGGTTTAGAACCCGGGACCCTTGGTATGAGAGGCGAGCACCTTGCCTCTAGATCACCTTGTCCCCATTATTTATCTTCTCTCTTCACTAGAGCAAAGGTCAAATTAGACTAACAATGCTTAAAATTTCATAATTAAAGACAAAATTACTTGAAAACAATCTTTGTTATACCTGATCGAGACTGCAAAGTGTCTATCCTTTCTCCTCGCTCCAGAACCTTCTCCACATTATCTTTCAACAGTGATGTGACTTCAGTCACTTCATTTTCAAGGTGATCTAGGTTATCATTACGACCTCTGTTGGACCGAGCCCTTTGAAAGAACAGACAAAACAATATTTGATTGGAAATGAGTAACGTCTCATATTTTTTACATTTAAGTAAGCTGAAATCTTTGCCATGGATTGTACAGAAATTGAAATATTACAGATTCACATGTGATGCTGAATATTTACAAGGGTAAAATCAGATGATAAAATGGGGGGAGGGGGGGGATAACTCTCCACTTTTGATTACAATTACATCAATTGCATGCAGCTTACATTCATGTGACATGAGTGGAAGTACCCTGAGCACTCAACAACAAGAATGTCTGTACATATGTACATTCAAACAAGTACCCTTTTCAATCTGACAAACATTTCACAATCTCTATGAAACTGGAATGCATTGGTCATTATAGTTTAATTTACAAAAACTCAACAAAAGCACTTTACATCTCACACCCAGAGTTGAGCCAATTTTTTTATTATTTTTTTTCATTCATATAATAATGACCTTATCCAATATTTCACAAAAGACTGTGGTGAAGCAAAAGAAAAAAAAATGTATTTGTGCAGCCCTAAGGCAGTGAATGGATACAGGAAAACAAGATGCCGCATGATGATCACAACAAACTCAGAAAATACCCTGGTGTCGCCACATTGTTCAAATAATTATCAACTGAAGTTTCAAGGTATCACCGGTAAGTAAGGTAACATTGTAAAAATCTGTGAACCCAAGTGAATCATTTGAATTTTAAAATTGTTGGCAACATGAAAATGATTTTTATTAAGGTTACTAAACTCTTCAAAGCAACCATTAAAAGGCAATTTTCTTTACCAATTCCAAGCTTGTCCACACGAACAATGCCATTCCAAGACATACTCAGCTGGCCAAGAGCATGATTGTTAGTAAGATTAATACAATTTTATACATTCTTTTAGAGAAGTATGTAAAGACTTCTGAATACGACTCAAGCACTTTCTAACAATAATGACGGTGTACCATTTCCATAAAAAGTATTAGAAAAAAATGAATGTTTTATGGTAAAGAAATGGTTGAAAGGTAAGAAAAAAACTATTTTTGAATATTTCATTCCTGTAAGAAATATTGCGGCTTGCCATGAGTTGCACTGGGAAGTCCTATTGATGGTCAAAATAAGTGATCATACAAAAAGAAAAAAACAATTCAGTTTTGTAGCACCTACATCTAAATATTCAAAATGCTTTCCTCATGGATTCTGCAAAAAAAGTTCAACTGATGGGATTCATTGTTCAAGAGAAATATGGATCCAAAAAAGAGTCATCATCAAGGCAGCACAGAACAATGTAACAAACGAATACAGGGAGGACTGTGGAGTCTCCCTGGTGAGTTAGTCCTCTGTTTAAGAATGTTTTTATGGTTATTGTGCAGCTCAGCAATTGACTACTGAAACCATGAGATGCAAATTGGCATGAAACTCATGGAATGCATTCAGAAATCTTTCTTTATAAATAAGTATGAACATCACAGGCTAGTTTTGAACCAGCCACATGGAACTCTTAGAGCTTTTCACAGATTTTCTTTGTTTTCTGGTTAAAAAGGTAAGGCAGTAATATTAGGAACCAAATTAGCATAGCTGCCAACTTTCAAAAACCCCAAAACAGATTCCTGATACATATTGAAACCCCCCCCCCCCTCCCCCCGGCGGTGAAAAATCATCATTTCCTCACTTTGTCACATTATGGAATATCATTCTGTCTAGATATAATTTAATGTAATGTATAAGATTTTAAGAAGCAGAAAACAAATACTTTGATTCGATTGTTAATACATGTATCATTATCACCACTGTTTCTATTTCTGAAGGAAGAACTGATTATGATATGACCTGTCCTCAGAATTGTATTTCCCCTCTCATACTAACTTGCTCTTGCAGTATTGAACAATGTCACACTTGCCTGCAAGTGACTGTGAAACTGGTGAAATTGGAAGTCACAACAGCATGACTCATGACTCACAATGCATTTATTGGACAGGACAAGTTTGATGATAATACAAAAGGAAATTTCTCTGAAATATTTTGCAGTAAATATCTACCCATGCCTTAATGTCTCATGAGTGTCATAGTGAAGACTTCTGATTAAAATAAATCTATCCATTATTGCAAATCATGTTAGGCATAAAAGATAAACGAGGTAGTAGATCTAGATAATCCTCTAGAACTGAAGCCACTTCACTAGCCATGTCCATATTGTTCTTACAGATCTGGTTCTATCGTTTACCAGCTCACGGGCTCTAGATTTTGATTTCTAGTGTCGTCATTAAACATGTGTACGCCTTAGCCTAGGCCCAGTTTATCCGTGATCGCCAGTTACGTTTAGACATAAATTCCCAAATCTAATACAGTAATAGACGGCCGACCTAGACCTAGATCTACCAGTAGTTACCAATGCCCAAGATGATTATAAGCTATGTAAAACTGAAAAAACAACAAAACAAAAACATAATAGCGAAATAAAATGCAGCCACTTCACAAAATGTGTCCACTGTTCTTATTCACCGACCGCCATCGTTTACGATACAATACACATGACCTACATGTGCTTAAGTACTCGAGCTCATGTTAAAGGCTGAAGTGCGCGGACACAGGTGAAGTTGTATGCCGTGATAACTTATTATGCAACTAGTACGGTTGCTTGGTTGAGTGGGGCCGCCGCGGTGAAACAAAAGTTATAGTGAGTTCTGGCGTACCCTGTACGGCAGGACACAGTAGGGTAGAGCTGTGTTTGCGGTGGCACAAGTTGAATCTCTTGATCCAGGGCTATTTGCGATAGATACAAAAGTTATGTTTTTGTCTTCTCCTCTTTGTGTCTTTCTTGTCTAAATGGAGAAATTCTACAAATACGTACTTTTCACCATTATTTACGTACTGGAACCTCAAAAACATATTAAATACGTATTTTACATACTGGTTGACAGCAATGAATTAGGTTTAGAGTTTGGGATATATATATGCACAGGGTTACGGACTGGCTTAGGGCTGGGGACAGGCATGATCCGGGCGTATGAAATTCTTTCCGCTGGTTTATTCTGATCATGATTCAACCATAAAAATGCTAGTGTTGACCACCAAACACTGTTGAAATAGGTAAAACATGATTTACATGGGTCCTGTGCATAAAACTATTTTGAAATAAACTGAGAGGAACAAACAGTGCAACCACTGAACTGTATTCATGTAGGCTTAAAGCTTACTAATCTGGTTTAGATCTTGGTAAAATAATGCAGCTCAGGTGTTTGTATGTAGCTTACTAGAACTATTAAATGTCAAATGGTCTGAATTTCAAAGTGGGTAGACCAGACATGCTTTAGAACACGTAAGAAGAAGTACTTAACATTAAGCAATCATGTCAGAATGGGCGTGATGAATCAACTGAAACTGAAATCTTACCTTTAAAATGAAGTCTAATGCTCATTTTGGATTCTAAATAGATCCAGGTCTACCCACCTTGCTATTATCCCATCAGTTTACCAACCTTCTTAAAATCTTAAACATACTGGTTGAGTAACTGTAAACTTTTTTGGAACTCATGGCCATCAGCCATATAATATTAATTTAACCATAATTATTAATTTATTATGACATGAGGAAATTACATCTCGTCATCTGTGTCTTCGCAAAGAATAACACTTTGTCACTTTGGCAAGTACGCCTACAGTCCGGATTTGATTTAGATCTAGTCTAAATCTAGAGTCTACAATCTAGATTCTAGATCTAGACTAGATCTAGATCTAGATCTGGATCTATTCTAAGCTAGATTTCTAGATCATTATTGTGTGTTGATCCATCATCATCATCATCATTGCCTTTCTCACCCTGGATCAGGGTATAGGCCACCAACAAACACTTTCCATCGCTCTCTATCATGGGCCAGCCTCTTTACATTATTCCAAGTCTTTCCGCTTCGTTGCACATCATTTTCTCTGGCTCTTCTCCACGTTCCGCGCGGCCTTCCTCTTGATCTCTTGCCCTGGGGATTCCAATCCAATACCTTCTTCGTGATGCTGTTTCCTGGCCTCCTGAGAGTGTGGCCGATCCATCTCCATCGCCTTGTGTTGATCCAGCTTTATTTATATTATCTATAATATACAAAACTTGAATTTAGGTTCGGATAATAAAGATGGAACGGAAATCATTGGTCAGCTACTTACATGATTTGTCAGGATCTTCTCAAAAGTGACTGAATTAAATTAGATCTAGATCTAATTAAAGCGGAGTTTACTTAAATAAATCAGGAAGGATAGTCATGATCAGCTGACTGTCTAAGAGTTATTTCCCCTACATGTTGTTTTAAAAAATTGGAACAATATTACGGACAGAAATGGCAATGATAACTGTCGGCCCCTCTCAGTGAATACACCCTTGTATGCTACAATTTTTATATGGGTTAGCCTATGTAAAGAATTTCCGAACTCTGAAATATACCATGCTAACCGTCTAAGACGTAAGAAAAAAAAAATATACCGGTATATATGTGGCCGTACACAAAATGAATTATGAATAGAAATTCCTGCGGGAAAGTAAAGAAATTTTGGCCCAAATAATTATGGATAGGCCTACCGGTATGTGCCCAAATCAATATTTAGCCTACAAGCTAGAGGCGAAATAAGAGAAGTCTGCTTGACAGACTTTTCAGTACTACACCTACATCATCCCACCACCACCATCTCTGACAATGTTATTGCAAAAGTGTATACCAGTGCAGTGGTCTAAATTATAGGCCTACTTCATATAGATCGTTATTACGTAGATCTCTGGAACCGGGCGCGAAAGGTCCCAGGTTTGAATTCTACTCAGTGCGGGGTTCAGTGTAATTTTGGGGCCCCAAGCCATCAGTGTCGTTGGATGGGATGGGGTGGGGTGGGGTGGGGGGGATGGGGGGTTCTAAACCTCATTTCTGACAGGCGATTTGGTCTCAATGTAATGAAAAGACCCAACCAGCATCTCTAGATCAATCCGACGTAAATGAGTATAGGATTTTCGAAGGATTGGTAGGATTAACCAGGGTTCATACAAAGTCTTGAAAACCAATTTTAAGGACTTTTAAAGGACTTCCTAAGGACTCACAGTAAACAAATTAAGGACCTGTGTGTCCATGACCAAGAAATATTACAACTATTCAACTAATACAAGTGGTGTGCGGCACTCATCGAAACGGGATGTTTCTGTATCCAGAGTTCGAACATAGTGAATTCACTCTGAAAAGTTCAGTTATTTCAAAGTAAGCTTACCAATTATCCAGTATGCAATTGGAAGATTTGAATCTCACATGTTTCAACTGAAATACAAATTTTGAGTACTTATTTTTTTCTTTTATGAAAATTAAGGACTTTTAAGGGCCTGTGTGAACCCTGGATTAAAGTAGGGACCGATTTCGTACATCATACCGACGGCGGCGCGATGCTGTACCGGATCTCACATGAGCAACAGTGGGGTTAATCCTATGTAGTCCTAGTCAGCAAACCCTACGGAAATCCAACAATTAGATCCAAAGATATTACAATTGATAAGATGAGACAGCTAGTAGGCTACTTTTAGCGTGCACAGATTTCCTACCGCCACCTAGCGGCAAACGCGAGGAAGTCATGAAAAGTACCATATTTTACAAAACCAAATAGGGAAAATATTGAATTTTGTTCACTGTTGAGCTATCGCTATTGGCTTTGACTGACTTCACTTATTGTGGAATTATAACCTCAATCGCTGTGGGAAAACTCTGGTTATTTTTTTTCTTTATTTTTAGTCGCAGTAATATTGTCACAAATTTGCATCATAAAATTACCATTATAACAAGCATCCTTTTCATATTATGTGCCATGGGCCCCGCCCCCGCCCCCGATCAGCGCACAAATTGTGTGCACGGTTTTTTAGTGGTGCGAAGAAGATAGTGTCTCATCTGGTTACGACATCGCACCTACATCGGTCTGATGTATCTAACCAGCCCCTTGCTACCAATCCTATGGAAATGCTCCACAAATCTGCTTCGGATTGGCGTACCGATATTACTATTTTAGCTGGGGTTTGATTGCTGTGAGGGTTGCTGACGGAAGGGGGAGCGGAGCAAGGGGAATAAACAAGGGGTCCAGCATATGCATCGCAAATCTCCCTCATCCTTAGCCTTACGAAACCAATCGAGCGACACTGTATATATTTTGAATGTAATCATCGGTCTAAGTCTCACTTTTTATATTTTACAGTACGGTGTGTAAGAAAATGTAAACTATTAAATTTGCTCTTGTAAGTCTAATGCAGTTCAACGACAGACTCATTTCGCTCCAGTTTACCAGGGATGACCAAACCGCGGCTCTTTGACCTTCACTATGCTGCGCATGAAAATGACTTGGCTGACCATTTTTGTTGTTGTTGTTGAAAACATTTAGTCTCCCTTATATTATATATAATTTCTTTATGTGTACTTTGTGATTACTGAAACTAATACAAATTAACAGTTTAAAAACCGCATACATGAGTAAATATTGTTGCATACATGTATTTCTTAATACAGTGTACATGTATTTATATTAAAATTTTTGTTGCAACAAAATATGGGTGTAACAGTGAAAACGTTTGTGTGAATTTTATTAATATCTCGTGACTCTTGAAAATCTGAAGTTTATCGCATGAGGCTCTTACATAAAGCAAGTTTGGCCATCCTTGCAATATACTGTGCACCGTAAGTATAATGGAGGTAAAAGCACAGTCACTAAAAGGTGAAAAGAAGAATGGGGCAATGTTCTAGAGATGTATTTCAGTCAACCAGTGAATGTGAATATTTCATGATATTCATGTGTATATAGGCTACTTGTATTTTCCACACGAAATGGACGGTGTTCCCCGGAAGGTTACTGCCACATCATTGAGTTTGCTGTCTATTGCCACGATGCCTTTAATTCATGATTTCATTTATTTCCATTCTTCTATCTATACTGCCCGTGCTCTAATACCATAACTATTCAGTTTTCAGTTTCCCAGTCAAATAAATGTTGATTGTTGTTTATTTGATATCAATTGTCCGGGATTAAATAGGATTAAAGGAAGGAATTAGATAGGATTAAATGAATAGGCGCCACTTCTCCAGCTCTCGTACCAAAAAGTGTCTATTTCTATACAGTCTACCCTACAGCATCCATAAAACAATCAATAAGAGTCTGCAAATTTAAATGATTCAATGTAGAATGCACCTTGCGTATATTTTGACTTTGTGATACTGACTACTATAATTGTTATCCATTGCAGTTATTTCCATGTTGATATACACTATTATTGTTGGTATATTATGCCAGTATGGTGCCTTGTCGAAATAAAGATTGAGATAATTATTATCTATAATCTATTTCTATCTGTAATTTCCCTCAAATAATAGTCAATAGTTAATATTATTATACACTTCTGGAACAATCACCTTTCGACATCTCTGTTTGTTGGTATAGAAAATTAGATTGAACTGAAGTTAATCGTTTTCATAATATGGGATATTTTTACTTCTGTGGTTTGACATTGACCTCGTCATGACTTTGGTGATGACAATGCCACTGCCAGATCCAGCGCAAGGTAAGCCTAGCAAACGCTAATTTATTTAATCCTTTTTCTTTTAACTTATCATAATGTCCATGTCAGTAGTCATTTACCAGCCTGGGGGTGAGAAAACAATGTTAATGCGTGAGCAGAGAAAATAACAAACTGAAATAAAATCCAATCCCATTTGTCCTTGAAATCTATGAGGTAAATTACAGGATTAATAACAATAATAATAACAAGAAAATGATAACAAAAAAAAATTATTAATAGCTTCTCTCGTACGTTTAAGTGATGTTTGCATTAGTGGTGATTATAAAGATGGTGACAGTGAAGACGGTTTTGTTGTTGATGTTTTCGATAAATAAACAGGTTGTTTGGAATGCTGACGGTGCTGTGGCGATCATAGTGAACGTTATTTCTATGAAGTTCATGGTGATGTTGGGGGTGGTGATCCTGACTTTAATCATGTTAATGCTGATGTTGATGGGGGTGGTTGTGGTGATAATACACCGACGTAGTAAGTTTGACGGTGACTGGTGTGGAGGTGGGCGTGATAAATAATGGAGACAGGTGGTGGCGGAGGTGGTTATTGTGATGGTAACGATGACAAAGGTGATGGTAAAAATAGTTTTGTTTGGTTTAGAATTAAATTAAAGACCTATAGAATAGCAAAAT